>JTDE01020820.1:59236-108183 GCA_014338405.1 Paragonimus skrjabini miyazakii | reverse complement strand
CACTCAAATAGCTGGTTAGAGACGCTATGTGGCTATGTGTCGCGGTCAATGGCGGACCTGTATCCATACCATTTCTAGTTCTTCCACTTAGTCTTGTTTTAATAATTTTCAATCTTCTTAGTAACGTTTTCTTCTAGGATATTCCACGTCACTGTTGAGGTGAGCGGCGGCCCGAGCCACAGTACCTTTTGGTCAGGCTCATGGCTGTTGTGATGATGATGATGATGGTCATGGCATAATAAAACACAAAATTATCCAATGAGACATAACTGACGAACGCGAATTGAAGACCCTTTAGTTATATAAAAGCAAGACAACTTTCGGAATGTATCGTGTATTAAAAACGACTTACCGTTACTATCTAATGTACCACAGAAATTATTGTGGCATGGTGACCAAATGGACATCTCCTGCAAATTTTATACAGGTAGTGAAAAACTGTATAAGGTAACTAAGTTCGTAATATTTTAACGGTATTTTGTCTGGCGGCATTTCCTTCGAGCTTGACAATTACGTACATGATGCAGTTGTGTAACACATAAACGTTTCGACGTGAACATGCAAAACATTGCAGTTTACTTGGTACTTGACCAGTATTCAGTTCTAGAGGCTTGTCTGGCACCTGTGTGAATCTGTTCGAAGATTGGTCCGATAAAACACAAGATAGACAGTTAGGCAGATTGGTGAACTTAAAGTCAGTAGATCAGCAAGTGTCCCAACTACGAAAGAAATTCACTCATTGCGCTTGGGCCGAGTGTAGGAGCCAGTCGTATATGTGGACGTAAATCATGACTTTATGATTGAGTGCGATCAGTTTTCAGTTTTTTTTAAGCGCCATGAATAAGACTGACTGACCGACTATTCGTAATTTAGCCCAAACCAAATGATCGACCGTATCTTCGTCCGCTACCACAGCAGTTCTGTCCTTTTAAGAGTAAACGATGGATGGTTACGATCGGAAAACGCAGACTATCAGGACAGATGTAAACCAATTAACTCGAACAGAACGAGAAGGAATAGTGATGATTTGCATAACAGTTAGTAAAACGTAAAAATGGCAACCAGTTTATGCTCTGTGATGGGCAACTAACCGTTCACAATTTTCAGCTAACAGTGTGGTGGTGTGTACGATTAACTGAGACGGCACAAAGACGAATTCCAGGAGACTTCATATTGTTAATTCTAAATACATTACGTGCAACAAACATTAGAAATACTTTGTTAGAATTTAGTGTAACCGATACATGACTGTATATAAGATTATACCTCTACCAAGGTAGTCAAACCAATGGGATATAGGCATACGAACGAATGAAATCGGTGTTACACGAGCCTTTGGGAGTAGTATAATGCATAAATTCGGAAACTCCAGGAAGAAGAGAGACTAGAAGGAACTATTTGGAGAGAGTGTTTACACTGTGTGAGACGTAACACCAAGACGAATGGCATTGCATTGCTGCCCAATGTGTATGGAGACACATCAGCCAAATTAGTGTGCTAGTTCGTTGTCATATCGTAGAGACAATAACTAGGAAGAGGGACTACCGGATGTTTCGTTTGGATATCGCACGACGAAGCATGCAACAACCGCGAGTTCTTCATTTGAGCTGACATATGGAAGGGAGCCAAGGTTTCTCTTGGATGTCTGCGTGTCCAGAGACAGAGAGGGGTAATTATTGCCGCAAGAACGACAACACCTGGAACACCGTGCGCTTGAACGGACAACTGAAAGACAACGCTGGAAACCTGGGGGTGTTATGGACTGGAATGCTGACTCATAAACGCAAGCGCGCGCGTTGCATGTGAACTAGCGTGTTGGACAATAAAGACTGTGCTTTATTGGACGCCTTTTCGCTACAGTTATCATATAACCGATACGGAACTTCGTGCAATGCACAACTGTGCAGGCCAAGCGTCTTTTGCGGTCTCAACCTTTTCACCAAGCAAACTGTGATGTTACGGATTATTTATCTCTCACCTTTACGTACCACTGACTTTTGTGTCTATCCAAACCCCGGAAATGCGAAAAGTGGTCACCACGAGAGAAAATAATCTTCGAGCGACTGAAGTTAGATTAATGAGATTAGCAATGTAATCGACAACCTCGATAACTGGATGGGTTGACTCCTCAAAAAGTCAAACATTTTTTGGGCAGACTTGCTCTCGAATTAGTTCTAATCGATTGCCTTAAGTTAGTTCGAAATGGTATGGGCACTTGAAATGCCCACAGCACCTCAACATGCTAATATGACAAGTGTATTACTGGGTCGAATTAATCAGGTGGAGTTAGTCTGAATACAGTTGGAATCGGTAGACATTCAAGTTACGAGCAGGCGCTTCCGTCGAATTACCAAACAATCAAGTGCGCATCATGTGTACCGAGGATGTAACATAATTGATGTGCAATTTGTCCATACTCCTTCAGTGCAACTAAAACGGTCCATCTAGAATTCATGGTTTGCACTGTCTGTTGCCACAAGCACACGAAGCAGTGTTCAAATTATGCACAGACACTTACGCTCAAACAGACACTCTATGATTAGTTTCGTCCTTGAATCACCTCGACATCAGGTTGGAATACTCTGGGTGTTGATGGAATTGGCAGACCTGTGTGTACAAGTAGAACATACTATCCGCTAAAAAATCGATCCCATGAGCATTGGTTGTCACGCGTAGATTTGTTTAAATTTTGCGTACCTTGTTCACAGCCAGTTGACGGATATTAAGATACAATCCACCTTTTTTGTTGATCTATCAACATGAACCCTACTCACAACTATGAACATTTATGGCATCTCTTGTGAATTTATGGTTTATGTAATCTTTGAGGGAAGATAATATTGAGCCATCAGCAGAACAGTACATCTGTGGTGGTAATTGGCAGATTCGTATACTTAACAGATTCTCTCAGCTGTGATTTAAGTGTGGAATCTGGCAAAACCTACTACGGATTGTTGTCTCACTAAGGTAAGGTTTTGGATCGTGCTCAGTGGAACAGTATACAGTAGATATTTTGGTGTACGACCTATTGGTCATTACTCAGAGATACTAGTTGATCAGACGCAATATGTATGGTGAAGACCGAATAGTCAATGCACAGAATGTACAAGTGGTCTTTAAAATGCTGTAAACAGCATCACTAAGCGGAAATCAGTGCGTTCCAACAGTGAGATCTCGTTCCAGCAGGTTGTGCACTTCTGTTGTCCGACAAATTGTACTACGAACAGTGTGATGCAACATAACTCAAAGTGACCACAGTCAGATAAGTTGACAGAGATACATGCTGAATTGCATTTTCTTGCACATTCAGACTAATCTAACATTCTAGGTTGAGCATCATTCATATTTGATCGCAACCTGCGCATTCAGATCGATGTTCCAATCAGCCTCTTTATAAGAGAGTTACTATACTCGTTTTCAGCGGTAAGAAGGACTGGCATTCTTCCACTAACAACAAGAGCATTTCCCCTCATTTCTAGATTGTCGATCAACTCATATTTCGTCCGCATCCCAGTGTACGTGGATGTCATGCGTCCCTGTCTCGCGGTGTGCTTCACAGCATGAGTTTGACTCGTATCGCGTGCGTATCAGTTTGCGTTATGAGTTGTGCGTACCTATGGGGGGAGTCTTACAGGCTTGCGACGACCATTCTCGTGTCTTTGTTCATTATATCATTAAGAATGAACAAATAATCAACACTTTCAGTGTTGAGGTATCAAATTACACTAGTTAACTATGTCAAAATTACCTGTAAACTATTGGGTAGTGTTGCAATCTCATCGAAGGGTTTGTAAACACCGATAGAAATTTTAAAACTAAAATTATCTACAGAAGGCGTCAAAGCATACTGTCGACTAAATGAATGTGTCCAAGTGTGAAAGAGCTTCTTTCGAGTTTCAACTTCAAAGTCACTGATTCGGAATGTCGTTCAACTACAGTTTACTTATTAACCTATGCATACGAGGAATGTTAATTTTCCTCAACATAATGGCTAACATGAACGTACCGCAGGAGCGAACCAATGAAGAAAAATTAATTATTCTGGCATCCGAACACACAAACGAGTGTTAAAGTGGTCATAAGTGCAATGGGCTTGAACTAGGGCGGCACATTGATTAGAGAACGTAGAAGTAATGAGAGAAAGTGAATTATGGGCTTTTGAAATTGGTGATCATCAGGACATCCGTTTTAGAATAGGATAATACTGCATGTTACATTTTGTTACATCTTAAATAAATTTCAGTACCTGCAGAAGGAACGTACAAACAGAGTAAAATGCAAGTATTACTAACTAGGATGTAAGTAACAACCAGCTACCTTCAACATCAAAACAAAGTTCAGGAATTACATATTAGCAGGGCGTGAATGGCTTTGAACAGTGCCAACCTATCTAACTTGGCATGTCTCTAGAATGGCGTAAAGTTATCTAGTTTTTGTTGTCACAGTAACACGAAATGTAAGACAGCTTGTCTGGCGAAGGGTGTTCGAAAGGCTGACCTATTACATATTGTTAAGTTTATCGATTACAACAGTATTTTCCTGCATTAATCGCGTATGTTTGGTCTAAACTGTGTAATTGCAACCTGTTTGTTATTGTTTAACAGCATCATACTATATTACTTTGTAACTGTGTTGGTTTTGGCAAGGGAGGGAGCCTCAGATATATGTACATATTTAAAATGGCTGTCAAGACACTCTTAAGGAGTCTCAACTAATATTTCTCTGACGAACGATGAGGCAGTCAAATGGTGTTGGCTAGAAAGAACAGAAGAATCGTTAGTTTTTTTCCACACATTTCATCACGTCTCCCAACTGAACTGAGCACTATCTTTGAGTCGGCGACAAAAACTACTGAATACTATGCCTTACCTAACTTAGTAACGACTATACGCATATATCGTCTATCGGAGTACCCACAAAAGATCGAATGAAATGGCCAGAATACCACTTTACTCCTAACAACCAGTGGAACAGTTTTATTATCAATAATGAGGAGAATTCCAATTTACAAGGCCATGTTGTCGACTCGTTTACTGACATAAAGTGCGGGTATCTTACATATCCTGATATGCATTTCCCTAAGTTGTATTGAAACAGTTGACTTTCGTACATCTTACCATGAGTCCCCGCTGGGTTCCACTTCGTTTGTATGACCACCTCGTTCACTTAACACAAACAAATATTATTTTTGTCATTCTGCTATCGGCGTTGGGCTACGTACATCGTTGGATTCTTATTCTATCAAGTTAACCATGTCTTATGAGTATGCAGTACCTTAAACTCATTTTTGTCTACTTGGTAAATTCCTTAGTTCTTACCTTTCAAGCCATTGGTGATGTTATTTTCATACCTGCAAGATTCTGATCTGAAATAGCTGCACTGGTTAAGCAAACTGGGTACCATCATTGTTGGTATAACACTTTTGAAAATTTACGTGATATTGAAGAAGAAAATGAACATAACCTTCTTCTAGATTACAAAATATTCTCCTTAATGGCGTCTCTTGCTTTCTCTCTAAAGAGGGACTTTCCCGGATGAGACCACTCGATATGCTTGATGCATCGGTCCCTCTAGCTGTCGAACTACTGTGCATACCGTCAAACATAATGTTTACTTTCATAGTTGCTTTGAAACAAGTCTTCTGGAACAAAGGCCCATTAAGATATTACAACAATATCAAAGGTTTTAAATAAAATCCTCCTCGCGAATTTGAATTGAATTGACAAAAGACTGGTTTTTTCTATGGCAAGTCTCCTTATATTTTTGCTGCGCGCTTTCTCAACGCCAAATATTTCGGGATACGATGTGATTAGTTACTACAACTGTGATAGCGTAAGAACAAAATATTCCATATGACAGTGATAACCATCTAGTGGCATACGGTAGATGGTGTTGATGCCTCTGACCCCCTGGACTTTGGATGAGACTGGAACTCACTGCCTACTATCATAAGAGGTCCCACACCATTTTACACACCAGAGTCAAACTATGAAAACTTCTATCGGTATACGCAATGGAGCAATCTCACTTAATGAAATTTGCATCTCACACCTGACAAAACATTTTTTTGTGCATTAAAATAAAAACAGCTCCTTGATGTTGGCTCTGAATGAGGTTTTGTCATCCACTGGTTGGCTTGATCTTCAAGGCCGTATTTCCGCCCTACAGTACTTGCATACAGAATTACTTAGCGTGGCTGACACAATGGTCAATTTCTTCTCAATTAAATCTATGTCAACAGCGCAAATGGTTTAATCCCGGTTACTCAAATACCATTCCTGAATACCGAACACCTGAACAAAATCTGTAGGTATCAATGCACGATAGTGATTCCGCAACTACTTCCTTACTGTCCACTCCACTGTGTCTCAAATGCTGTCGGTTAGATTGGCGGTGGATAAGGTACCAATCGGAATGGATGAGTTGTTTGATAAAAACGTTTGAAAAGAAAAATTGACAAGGTATATCACTACGAATAAACACCATTGTTGACACAGCTACCGTAGTCCTCAGTGTCATGGTTCTAATCTAATCTATATTTCAGTCTCTGCTGTTGTTAACAGAATTGCATACTTGCGTCCCCTTCGCATACCGTCCCATCAATCTTGTGAAAACCAAGGTGAAATTGATCCATTGGTCGGTGTGCAAATTATCGTCTTACCGTTCTTTTCTTATGGTGACAGCAATTTGGAGCAACCTCTTCAATGTCGTAAACCATCTATTCAAATTTTGACCCAAAGTAGCCATTGATTCATCTTTATCTAAATGTGAACACCACCGTTGTTTTCAGTCTTTTTTGAAGCGTATCGATTTGCGGTTTATTTAACGTCGTTCCTTTAGTGTACCTTGAGTAGGTACACTTCGTGAATTATACGTTCAATGTCGAATCACGTACATTGGATTTCTTTTGGTCGAGCTGCTACTCTTCAGTCGGCATCCTATTGAAAGCTCCGAAAACTTGTTCCGTTTTATGGTGACTGATCTTATGGCGGTTTCAGCTGTTACTGATGCTGATTTTTGGAATATCCCAACATTTTTGTGAAACTATTTGGCTGAGATTACTATCGACGTTCTTCACTGATTCACAACCTTCATTCCTACTCTACAGCCGACTTGGATCACTTGACCACACCTCTTATAGTCTCTCTATCACCAGTGCATTTAATCAGAGTTACAAAAAACGATATGAACCAATTTTATAGTCCGAAATACAGTTCACACTTGATTTCATATAATGGACTCTTCCTTATGTCAAAATACGAAAAACATTTTTTTAATGTTGGAGTTTATTATTTTTGTTCCGTTCGCTCAAAATCAATTTGATAACAGGCTAGAGGCACTGCTACAATTCCAGTCTGGACCTTCATTCGTAATTAACCACTCCAGTACAATTTTAATTAGTCAATATACAAATTATCCACCAATGGCAACTTCCAGACCAGAGTAATAATTCCCTTCCAGATGGTCTATACTAACCCCTAAAGTTGGCACTGGTTCATCTTGCCTGAAAACATTTCCTTTTTGTAAGAAGTAAAATATCGCATTGGAACACAATAACATACTGCTCACAAATGCTCTAGCTCGTAAATCAGTTGCAGATTTATTCCGACCAGCATCCCTGATTGGATCTTAGAATACAGTAGTGTCATTCCGAAACATAGTTTCTCTTGATGCTTGTGGTTGGGTAGTCAATTTTTGTCAATATGGTCGGTACAGTTGGGCAAGTCGCAAATTTCTCGCGTGATCCATTGATTACGGGACTATGCAAGCAAAATGTAGTTGGATTAAGCAGAATAGAAGACAACTGTACAGTAAATACGGGTCAAGGAATTATGTAGTTACAAACAAAAAAGCTCTTTGCGAGACATTGAGTGAGGAATTACAAAATAAACGGAGAAGACATGTATGAGTAGAAGTTGAATGCAGATTTTAACCGTGAGTAGAAGAAGACAAGCTTATCAATATAATGCAAAACCTGTTACTCTCCTGTTACAATGCTACCGAGGCACTGTTGTGCATCGTATTATGAAAGAGGGGGAATGAATATCAATTTACCTGCGCTGTGACTTCAATATTTTTGCCCTGGGAAGCTGCTTAATTATGATTGTTAGAGAAAATGTGAAAGTACACAACAGATATCGCACACATTATTCTATATCGAATCCACTACATGTTACGTGTGCATTAGCGTTAGCAGGTGTACCGTGCTATACTACTCGTTCATTACGCAACTACCTAATTTGATATGTGTTCGTCTTTTTATTAGTGAGCTCAGACTAAGTCACAGTTCACCACCAGACCCAAATTTACGTATCCGTTCGGCAGCATGTGCTATGCAAAGCGTATTTACATTAGATCATCGGCAAGATAAATTACTCGGTTCAGGATGAGGACGTAGTACAGACGACCGATGATCTTGAAGAACTTGAAAGACTATGTTCCGTCATCAGTTTTGCATACAGCTTGGGATGACAGTTTCCACCTGACGGCATTATTTGGTAGAAATACAAACACTGTGATTCACAATCCAGTAAACACAGTCGTATCCACCATCTTATTTTTTCGATTGAACGTCACTAGTAACGATAGAAGACATACGTTGCGAGATGTTAACATTTCGTTTACTCTCTCCATTCCTGAACGTAAAACATTGGAATATATAGGATATGCTGATTACGACAACAACAGAAACAATCAACGAATGGGTTTACATAAAACAAGGACTGTTATCAGTTTCCAGGCCGACAAACTGCGTGAGTCAACAGTTTATGCACATCATGGAAACAGGTCACGTTGTTGACCCCGTCAATTCGTTTCAAGTGTTGTTGAATAATCGGAATCCGAAGTTGCATGCCTTCTCCGAAGCAGTGTTAACCAATACTCGCCGTCCGCTCCTGTGTGTGCATAAACTGTTGATTCACGCAGTTTGTCCGCCCCGGAACTGTCAGCTGTCCTCGTTTTGTGTAAACCCAATCGTTGATTGTTTTTATTCGTGTTGCTATCTGCATGTCCTATATATTCCAATGTTTTACGTTCGTGACTGGAGAGAGTGAACGAAATGTTGACATCTCGCAACGTATGTCTTCTATCGTTACTGGTGAACTGGATCAAGGGAACTCAGTGTTTTAGATTGAAAGTCAGTCAATAATAATTGAAGATGTCGAATTCCCATCGGATTTCCAGTCAGCCTCTCCCGGAAAGTAGCACTGGAGTCACTGCTGTTAGAGGTGACCAATAGTGCATATCTTCCATAGCCAGCACTAGAACTGCGGTCACGCTTTCACGAGGCAATCGTGTTGAGCACTACGCCACTGACCTCACGTTAGGTAGGATGGAATCACCATATGCAAAAGCGCAGTCACATTTGATTTTGCATAATGTCTAAATTGCCTGATCGGCTCGACGGTAAACAGTAACTGTTCAGTTAGCTCATTTCGATGATCTCACGATCTGGACTTCTCTTCTTGTCGAAACCCTATTAGGTTTTAAATTGATTGAAGGGTTTATTCGGTAAGTTTGCGCTACTGATGATTTCTCACAAAGGCGAAACTCGAGAACAGTATTCTCTTCCGAAAGGGGTCGACTGAAAGTCTAGGGGACTGAAAGACGCGACCATTTGTAAGTGATATACAATCTATTATAACCAAAATCTCATTTCTAATTTGAAAATAGATTCGTTTGACCAAGAGCGGTCGTATTTATTGCCATGGTTGTTTGAACCGTGCCTCTGAATGAAACTTAGTAGGCCGCTGCTGTCAGCATGACGTTAGTAGTAGAGTGGTCAATATGGTTATCGTAGAAAAACGCTGGTCACAGTTCAAATCTCGAACACGAGAGGGAAATGTGCTACTGACAAACCATAACAAGAATGAAACTGGTGTCTGGCACTTCCTTCCTGAAAGGCACTGACTGAAGGTCTGTGTAAGCGCTGTGACTAATATATGATTTGTATCATACAGAACCCCGACAGATAGATTTGCTAATAGTGTTTAACTGAGGTAGGCACAATTCGTCGGACTATCGGCAGCTAGCTGTGGCATCACTACCCAATTCTCACTTCAAGGTCAGCTCGGACTGTCTGGAACTATGAGATAAAACCAGCCGAGTGAAGGTTAGAACTGAGTCTTCTACCTTTCAAATCACTAAACTTAGGGTATATCATATTGCTGAGGTCCTCTGTTATCAGGTCCGTCGAGGAAGGCTTACTGTGTACTTGTATCTCCCTCATTGTGAGATGTGGATGCATAACAAGGAATGATACCAGTTGGTTTTTCCCGCAATAATCCCCCATACAGCACAGTTCCTGCATTGAACCGGCGCCGTTTCCTACCTAAACTTGGAAATGATAGTGAACCAGTGTATGATGCCCACTTCAACCAAACGGAAGAGCGAAGACCTTATGTTGATGGAGCAACGCGGCGAACTGCTAATTCTCCACGCAACCTTCGATTAAACGTAGTTCGGATTAGCCACAAAACAGTCAGGCATATGACCAGGTATTTGCTTCTCATCGTCTTCCGACAGGCTTATCTACGAATTGCATAAAGTGCAGATTGAAAAATTGTGAAAAACATTGTCGATATACACCCATTATATCACACTATGGCGAAAATCCTTGGGATCCGGTATCTTGTTATCTGAACGCTTACATTTGTCCTGTTGATCCACTCATTCAAACTCAGTATGCTCACAGAACACAGCTTACCTGCTCGAACAAGTAAACCCCTCGTACTTTTCTAATTAACTTAAACAGTCTGTAAAGTGCAATCTTGTCACCGTTTTCCACCACTCATTGACCTATCATGTTTTTCTAACTAGTTTTGTGGACTGAAAGTAGGAAACCTATGTCCCACTGGTGGCCCTTTCCCCACTTTGACGGCTAGACTAGTAGATTTGGTCAGCCAACCTGTGGTCTATTATTGCACTTCTAATGCGTGTAAGAGTCGAAACATCTTGTTCCGGCACTTCCAGCACCAAAGCAGTCAAACAATTTTTGTACACTGTGATCTACTTTTTATTACTCACGCACTTACTTCAAGGTCGACTTACCGTCATGCATCTAGGAACTACTTATTCTCACCGTCTTACTTGATCACTGCAGATGAAGGCCGTCGGTAGTAGGATGAGAATGGTTCGGGTTTATACTCCGTGCTAAAAGCCTGATCTACATCTCGTTCCTACAAGTGCCTCATTTTTCGCCCTCTTAAGTCCTACTACATCGCCGGTACTGTTTCTCAATAATTTTGCCTTCGCTTTTTGAAAAAGAGATCACGTACCTCGTAAAATCACTCAAGCACATCCCGAAGACTGGCGGTGATATCCTAACAACTTTGACCAATCCTTCATTTCAAAGTGCTGCTTTATGAGCCACAACTCAGATACTATCTACCCAACAAGCACACCTTGTTCTCATTTAGTTGTAACAGTCCATTTAATCACTTCAACAGTTCAGAAAAACAATCTATTAGCTAAAAAGGGATGAAACCGTACAACAGTTACGTTTGAAGATCTGAAAGGTATTTGACTGACCAATTCAATATATTGACGCACTATTTCTGTGGACACATTTAACAGTTCAGGTACACATCCCAATCGAGTATTCAATCTAATCGCGCACAATGATAAGTATTATGGGATTTGGTTTATACACATCGAACGTCACCCACAGCTGATCGCACCTTTCATGGGACCATATACTGGAGTTGACAGGACAGTCATTACGTGGACATTTGACAGAACCAGACAATCGCAGCATTACGTATTGTGGGAAAGAAGAAGGCCTATATAGAATCGCCTTTTAAATATGATTATGGTATGCATTGAACAACACAAAGACTGATGAATTCGATTAAGCGCACATTCAATGCAGCCGAACTTTGTGTATCAGCCCGGACCCAGAAGCTACTTGTGCTTTCAAGCAAAGGAGATCAGTCTGTCGGTGCCACCTTACATTGTATCTATCAATTTACATGTAACTGCAAAGAAAGTTACATAGGCAGAACCGGGAGGTGCCTGATCTCCAGAGTGAAAGAACATTTGTCTGAATGGGCACAGAACTCCGTATTACGGAAGAACGGCAATGTCGTTCAGACACACAAGAAACATTCTGACCACCGGTCACGTTACCAACCCCGCTTGTGCATTCAGAATCTTATTACGTCATGCCAGTCCAAGATTTTTGTGGTTTACTGAGTCGGTAGAAATCAATCAACTGAAGCCGGCCTTGTTTGTTCAGAAACAATTGTTCGTGAGTTTGACATTGCCCTAGACTTAGTGACCCTATCTCACCTATCGATCGATTGTCCATTCCATTCACCCCTAACTGTTCGATATTAAAAACCGTTTCATTTGATCGTAAGTTTAACACTGAAGAGTCAATACGAAATGCTTGTGTCTACCAATTTTCGTGTTCTAACGGTTTCGTTCGAAACACGAGTCTACCACTGTCTATCGATCGAGACTGAGTGAAAATATTACCCGAAAGTGAAAGCTAGAATCACTTGTGAAAGATATGCAAATTGTACTCAGTCTATTTTGACTTCGTTCAACTCTTCTATTAGAGTCGACGCTTGTCAACGCTTGAAATATAGGATCCAAGTAGTCTAATTGGATTCAGTACAATGCATCCATATAATTTGCTCCCAACAGTTACCCAGCTAAAACTTAATTGAAAATGACAATGATTACCACTGTAAACAAATCCGCTATCTCAACAACGTTCGTTTTTTCGTGCGTCACCATACCAAACTCAAGTAACCTTACTTTTCGTTTGCGTAACAATATTATCAGTAAATGAAGTCAAACAGTTTGGGCGTTGTGCTTAGCACGTTATTGCTAAATCGATTGACAATAATAGTTTGCTCCTAAGTTTCTGTTGCCTTATTTGTTCACACTATCTCCTCTCACACTGAATGCTCCCTGACATGCTTTCTCAGGTATGATCAGACAAGATGTGGTGCTTTGTGAGTCCAACAATTTGTGCGCCTACGGCTCACTCTGTGCAGCTGTTTCCAGTACTGCCATGGGCGATGACCAAATCTTCCCTTGTGATTGTCGACTGATGAGTTGTGTTGGAGAATTTCCGGGGCGACCGGTTTGCGCTACCGACGGTCAGACCTATGACAATGAATGCGCTCTTCGGAAGTCGATGTGCAAAACTCAAGTGGTCAAGCGTGTCCTGCACACAGGCAACTGCAGTGAGTTTTAATCCCATGTCATTTGATGGTTAAGCATATTTACATGGATGGGTGTTGGTCTCTGATAGCATTTGTGAAGGAGAAGAGGTAACCTTCTCTGTAGTCTTGGATTCCCTGTTCCGGTGATGACCAACATCTAACAACATTTACCAAGCGACGTTTGAACGGACAAGAGTGACAAAACGTCCTGCATGAAAATCCCGAAATCAGATGATTCGCATCAATGTGTCCACTTATCAAGGCCGTCAAACTGAGGCAATCACTCGTCAGAGTGATAGAACGTTAACTGACGCCAATTTACGCTTCGTGCGATATTAAAAAAGCTCCGGCGAAGCAAAAGGTCACTTTGGCATGTGACTCCCTGGAGGAAGCTACTAGTGCGCATTTCTCACTCTTCTCAGGATTCATAATGCACTGTTTCGGTCTGTTCCTTATAGGTAAATGGACGTGGAATAGAATTAGATTATGAGATTCTTGCCTTAAAACATCTATTATGCCCGACCTTTCACACCTATATGTTTGGCGAGTATTGCTAGAGTTAGATTAGAACTAATGGGTTTCCATTTCAGCTCATGCGTTCCTTGAATCGACTGCCGCATTCATGTAAATTTGGGCGTACGTTGTTGAAAGATCAAGCAGATGACCAAATACTTTCCACTATAACATAAATTTACCCAACTGACAAAATACTTAACACTTCATTCATCGTCCGAAATGGCCAACTAACTCACCTGCTTGAAGTACAGTTTTCTTGATATAATACAGTACATCCTTCCGAAGGTGATGCTAGTTCGCACATTCTCACTCAGATGTGTAACATTAAAACCGTTCCTTTCTTATTGATGATAAGGTGGCTTTCTAGCTCGTATTGGTGTTTCCAGGTCCCTCCTCTTGATGCTTTGTTCTGGTTATTGTAGACATATTCAATGCGAGCATTAGTTTCAATTCTGGCTGACTTCTCTTTGCAGTAAAAGTTTCGATCTTATTCAAATACCACATAAACGTTATTTCCATTCACAGGTGGTTTCATTTGGGAATTGTGGAGTTGGCTGATTATTTTTATGTTGTATAACAGGCAGTCTCGTTTGTGAGTAATATAGTGCGCACATACGGCGACTGAAGGGGCAAGCCTTAACGCCAGGAAGACGGTGGACCAGAAGCGACTATCGGAATGGTGTATACACACTATGGAGAAAGTGCCACCAGGGCGAATGACAATGTACTACTACCCAATGTGGGTGAATGTACATCAGCCTTGTACGTATTCGTGGCCCTATGTTTTAACGAAACCTGTACGGAAGTTGGTGTAATAAATAACTTTGCAGACCCAACGTCTTTTACAGTCACAACATTTCGTATACGAAGGCACATTTGCATGAAGGTCGAAATAATACCATTTTCGACCCTCCTAATCGTTGCATGCAGCAGCGTAGAGCAGCACCTGATTTTGCTCACTGTTTTCAATCGAGACGAAGATGGAGGCCTGTTTCCCCTGAATTATTGATCTAACCAGATAGTGTCCAGTGTTCGGTGAACGTAGGCCCTTTATCTGGTAAGTGTAGATATTAAGTAATTGGTTATTTATCACGCACCGACGCATGCGTTACACGCACAGTCGATGATTAGAGCACATTTTTATGAATAGGTCGTACAGCCTTTTAACGATCATTCAGTTGCTGAGTTTGTCAAACCATTTGGGATGAATAACTTTAAAATAACAGTTGATTAAAAGGGCATATGACGACTGCAGTTTGCTGAATTTCATATGTACAGCATAATTACTATTCATTACATATTGATCTCATAGCTTTCTTCTGTACCGAATCGTTGCTGTCAGTCTAACTTCAGTAGGAAATACTGTAAACTACACAATAGAGCTGTAAACTAAAAAAATTCAAGGTGACACCAGATTGATCGCAGCAGTTCGAAGAGAAAAGAACGGAGTGTGAATGATGGTGGCAGAGAAATTAGCACTAAATTGATACAGTTATATGAAAATCGGGATACTGGATTCACTCGCTGTTTTAATTGTATGTGGTAAACTGCATTATCTATATTGAACCTTGGCTGACATTTGCATGCCTCTGACAAAGTCATCATGCACTGAGAACCTGATTTTACATTATTTCAGATGTGAGAAAGATACATACACATTTACGCACCTAGTTTATACATTACGGTAAAAATCCAACTGCGTGTTTGAAGGATACAACTGAGTTATATTTTTACAATAAAATCATCTCATTTACTGATATAGAGAGAACCAAGGGAATTGGTCGAGTAGTGCGGCGAGTCAGGATGTAAATTAGAACATCAGGATTATATCACTAAGTATATTCTTTTTATACATTCGTAAAATCGGAAAGTTTTCAAAATAACTTTCTCTGACTAAATTTGGTTTGTCGGTTTAAAAGTAACTATTGCAGATGTTATAGGTGTTCCTGTATCCATTTACAAATAGTAAATCGATTTATAGATTTCACTAAGCCGCAACCGGAAGTGATGCGTTCTGTCATGTGTTACGGACTGTTTACCAGAGTATAAATCAAGGGATCTTATGTTTGATTGACACAAGTAAGGAGACCTGTTGAAAAGCGGTATGTGTGATATAACGATAAAAGCATAAATCGATTTTCTTATTTTTTTCAATCATATGCGTAAACGTGGATGGATGTGTTTCATGCGCTTTCTGTTTGATGCTCAGTGTACTCTGTCATCAATGTGTTATGGCCTTTAATTTGGAAATTTCTTTGCCGATTTGGTGTTGCTTCACTAGTTATGTCCAACCGACCACCGCTAAGTTAAACAAACTCCGGTTCGCTTCTCATTTTGGTTGATAAATGACAACTTTTGACAGCATTGGATTGATAGCTGTATAAAGCAGTCTAGTTTTAGTATACCAGTTATTCTGGTCCAATATTACCTGGTATGTGGTCTGTTGTCTTAGGCTACGATTCTGTAGTCGAAACTACGTTTTCAAGGTCATTCAAATGTCTATTTTGTTAATGAAATAAGATACTTTCATCTCTGCGATAAATCTCCAATTCCCGAAGCTTACAAGGCGTGCAGATTTTTGGCCAGCTAACCCACTAGTTGTAAGGCGTGCTTGTATACAACTGTGTAGACTTCTCAAAATGGGTGTTCTGTTTTCCACGGGTTTGGGACTAACGGTGATCAGAACCATAATGGTTCAAAAGTTGTACCCGACTGTTTTTAGCAATGACAGTGCATGTAATATTTTGAGATGGCCTGGAGCCGTTTTCCGTTCCACCTGATGGATATTCAGTGTCTAACTTCATGAATTGTGTGTTCAAAATTTTTTCCACGAATTTCTGTTCATCAACACCACCGTCGGGAAGATTTCACTCAGTATCCACAGTGATGTGTTCATTGGTTCATTCCCAACCAATCAGAGAAGCGCGCAATAAAATGAACCTGTAATGTCACCAGTGAGACTAAAATCGGATGGTATGTGCATTACAGTTCAACTTGTCATTCAAGCAATATGTCTGAAAAGGTTTTTTAAATGCTGGTCGAGTCGCGTTCTGTGTTCATTACATTTCACTTGTTCTCGGCTGCAACTTTTCTGTCGAAGACTATTGAGGCTAGCAACTGCAACTCTCTGAGCAGACAACCCAGGTCTGAACAATCAAAATTAGTCCGAGATTGGGCAGATGAGCAATCGTCCGCACCGACGGACTCGGATTGTTTCACATACAGATTTCCACAAGGCATTCGCAATCCATGCGCAGATTACAAATGTGCATTTCAGGCCTGGTGTGTTCCATCACCGGATTTCAAACGACCCACTTGTGTGTGTTACAATGCATGTTACGATGTAGGTGACTCGACAGACAAAGGTCCTGTGTGTGGTTCGAATGGTCAGGAATATGCTTCTGTGTGTCACTTACGTCGGGAAGCGTGTACGATGATGGTGGATATTGAAATAAAATATAGAGGAAAATGTGGTAAGTTGTCATTTTTTGGATTGGTTTCAGTTACTGCACACATGAAAACCATTTAATATATGGACCATGAGCCTTACTCATGTTTGTGGGATCTTAATATATGGACCATGAGCCTTACTCATGTTTGTGGGATCTTACCCCTGAAGAATAAGCTGAAATTGCTCTCCAATCAAACGGTTTTCATGTGCACGCTTACCGATTAGTGCCCTAACCTAACCTAACCTGCTCGGTAAATCTACTCAGCGACCTGAATTGAATTCACTATTTTTTTTATCAAGTTTTACTTACATTACCTCAAATTCGCCGGTTCAACTCATTCATACTGCTTGTTAAAATCTTCCATTTAACTGTATATACGTATTCTGTTGACCTATTCAGTATGAAGGGTATTGATCAGTTTTTCACAGTATGTGAAAACCAATAAATCAGCATGTGACATCAGTAACAAAAAGACTCATATTCTAGAAACAAACTAATTTAGTCAAACAATCAGCTATTTTATACTGGAATCAGTTGTCACTTCAGCTCATCGGAGGGTGCTCATGCACGATCTGTTTGTCAGCATCTGTTGTGTGTACGTCATAGACAGACAGCAACCATCAAACATACTGAAGACGGTACACATTGTTCTGGTTACATTCATGCGTGGATTGTTTATTAAAATGAAGTAAACAGGGAAGAGATAGAACGGGTCACATGCCACATGAGACGATGATACTGTACTTAGTGTGTTGACGGCGTCTTGAAGACAAATAGAGGCTGACAACATCAAATTTGAAATTTGTTATGAAACATGTTTAAGATTTTTAGAAATCGGATAGATTTTTTTTTATTTCGAATGAGTAGGGTAGGTATACATAAGGGAAACGGACAAATTTACAAGGTGACGTCAGCAATATGTTCATTGTGATCGACAATTGCCAGAAGCACACGACCTGTTTCGTAGTTGTTGCCATCAGGTAAACGTACCAGGTGAACTTCCATCGCACATTCTACACAACTACTGAAATGTCTAGATAATAACACACAACTGGGTTATGTACAGAAAACTTTTACTTTAAACGACCGAGTAGACAAGATTCACCAATCATCTGCACACATTAGTAAGTGCAGCATTCTAACAATCAAATACATTTGACCATCCTTTGGATTACTTGTTCACATTGTTAATACTCAGTGAGATTCTCGGGAAATAGGTGCTTTAAACTTTTATTGATAATTTTAGTAAAGTGACATTCATTCACGTTCGGCACATCACAACTGCTATCATATGTCCAGGAACTGTGGCCTCCGCAACAAAATCCGGAGACGAAATCAAAGGGTTTATCCAACGAGCACGCCACTGAGTACGGTGAACGAACCGGCACAACACACGGCTGAAACCACAGCCAGATTAGCTGACTGTGGGTAACGTGGGGTTGCATGCGCATTTCCAGTGAACTTGCTCGGTACCATCTACCCAGTGTTGTGATCACCACGGTCCACGATCGATAACACTTGGCTGTTCACTCACGTCTCTGTAATCGTTTTAGCGCCTAAAAAGCAACACTGGACTGGAAACCAGCATGCGCTGGTGAGTGTAAATGGGCAAAGTAAAAATACGGTTTTTCCTGAATGGATTATGCCATCACGATAATGTTCCACCAAACTGTAGATAATAAAAAGCCGCATCTATGAACGAAACAGATTTACAACTCGCTAAAAGACATAACAAAGCCTGACAATTTTTTCGTAGAATCTGAGGCACGTCGTGCTGTGTTTTCAGGTTTATCGTGCCATTTGTGGATTTTGGCGTGACTTACTATAGCCATACTGTTGAAACAACGCGCGTCGCTTGGCACTACTTAATTTCGTGGCCTCGTTACTAAGCCGTGTGGTTCTGTTTCCTGTCAACATGTTTTATTTGACCACTTTATCTGCGATGAAGGCAACTCGTTGCGTTATCGTGATCGGCGTGGACAGCTCGTTCAAAAATGTTGTCGAGATTCAGGTGTTTTGTTCTTCGGAGACCTACTTTGCCCCGAAAAAACATGTTTCCTTCATGAATGCGGCTCTTTATTATCTATAATTTGGTGAAAAACTATCGAGCCGGCACAATCCGTTCGGGAAAAACCGCTGTTTTACTTTGTCCGTTAACACACCGTCGCACGCTGGTTTCCAGTCCAGCATTGCCTTTCAAGCGCTGACTTGTGTTAACAGCCAGGTGTTATCGATCGTGGACCATGATGCAGAAACATAGTTCGTGGACATATGGATGAATAGCCTTCGAAATACCTTCCGAATGGCTCATGGTACATGTTAATAATAGTACCATTACAAGGCCATCAATAGTTTCCAAATTTGTTCAAGACAGTTAATCTTGGTATATCATTTTTCAGATTGTAGTTCCAATTATACTTGCAACTGTGTCAAATTCGGTTATCACAATTGCAAATACTAACTGAAAAGCCGTATCTTTCAACTAGGATCAGCGATCAATTATTTCCCAGTTAGGCACGCCGAATACCCTTGGAACGATAAATAGTCGATTACAGCATCGTTCCGACAGTCTTATCGATAAATGTGAGCAACCAATTTGTCGTTTATAACACGCTACTTCCAGTGTCAATCATTTTATATGAGATAATACAAAGGTTTTCACTGAACACAACCCACATCGTCTAATTGAACGCATTTGAAATCATCGATACTAAGCGGTAGTCCCACAGATCAATATCTTTCAAATTGTTTGAGAACACGAAACAATGTGGGACACATTACAGCAATTCTACAGAAAGTAAATTCGGAAATGTTAAAAAACTAGTGAACGCCGGGGTTAAAAAATGCCCTAATTTTAGAAGGATTCGCAGAATGCCTGTCTACTTATTTGCGTATACGCATAAAGACACTGAAGATAACTCTTCACCCAATCAACCATATTCATTTATTTAATAATATCCTCAAAAGCAATAGAATTGCAATAGAACAGTTATCGAACTAATTTGACATGACAGGAGCGGTAGTTTTATTTGGGACGATCGGACATCTTGAGCATTGCCCTACAGCAAAATCGCTGGGGGTTCAGACATGCTAAACCGGTCGTATTTAATGTATCGTTAATGAACCTGTGGTTTATATGGGTACTTCATAAAACATTTTTCGGACGTGGCTAGGATAAGTACCATCGATGAGCTCTAGTAAGAACAAAACTTCACTCCGGTACTGTCTTAGAGGATAGTTAACAAAAAACACATCCGAATGCGATTACCGCGATCTGTGGTAGCATGTCTTCTGTGGGTTCTTTAGTCCGGTGATTTATTTGGATGTGGCCTATGTTACATGTCCCTCACAGTACGTCAGTAGTCCATCGGATCGTAAGTTAAACTTTGATCATCATACATGTGACGTGGTCGTGATGATCAGTTATCAAGCTAAGTTTGATCAGACTGTCACATTTAAATGTTAAGCCATAAACTCTTTCAAATGGTTTCTAACCTATCCAGCTAATCTGATATTCAAAACAGTTGGTTCTCTTCAAGATTTTAAAGTTTACACCAGGTATACGGAAAATTGAAGGTACAGGCAAACTTCAACATAAACGTCACCTTTTTTTCTGACCAACTAACTCTTTTAGGCGAGATGGTGTTATCAGGAAGGTAACCTTTAACTCAACGAAAATTAGGTTCAAATTTCACTTTTACAAAGTAACTTTGACTTGCCAAAGTACTGAAAATGTATACTGAACGGTTGACAGCAGTATGCAAGTGATATATTTGTACAAGCTATTGATCAGCTTGTGTCTTTGGTAGATTCTATATACTTACGTGGCTTCTTCTTTGTGATATGAATTTGATTTTCCACTTGTTACTAACGAGCTTACGAAGGCAGTTTCAATGCTTCCTCTTTGCGGGTACATCCGGCATTCATTTCACCGTACGTATAATGTCGACGTTGTCACGTCCACCTCTTAACCGTTCTGCTGCAGTCATCCGTTTAATGTCTTCAAGGTTTTTCATTTTCAGTCACGCAACGCTTCACCCAAATACATTCGATCGAAAATTAAGATATTTACATATGTTGTGCATTCACATGACTACCAAATATCCTTGACATTGGGTAGAAGTTGTGGTTATGGTTTGGAGATGTTTGCCAGAGATGTTGCCATTCGTTTTCTGTGTATCGACAGCGTTCCGTTTTGTGCGCGTTAGATTTTAAACGACGTCCTCCTCGGAGAGTTTACATTGTGTTAAATACCAGCAACAGTCTGTTTTAGTGACCTCACCTCAACACAAAGTGGCAATCCTCATTGTAACGTTTTGTAACTAGATGTACGCAAACTGCGAACGGACTGAACTTTGTTGAGCTGTCGCGATGTTTGTCATATTAGCTGGCCGGTCTAGAATACTGTAGATGTTGCGCCAGTGTGTATTAATGAGTGAACACTGCTAGACGACCCGTTAGCATTTTTTGTAAGGAGTACCTGGAAGAGAAGACTAGCGTTTGATCTTTCTATGTCTCGTACAGGATCGGTCTGTGGCCCAATTAACGAGATTGTTTTTGTATGATCTACTAACTTGTGTGTGTTGAGAATGTTTTCGATGAAGAGGTGTTGTTAGCTCATAGATATCACTGTGTTATCGCCGTCATGCCTAATAGCACTGACGAAAACTTTTTGTCAGTGCAGAAGTATGCATTCCTGCAACGCTGTCCGAATGACAAATGTACATACTGAAACTTACTGCATATTCCTTTGTATACACTCTACAATTAAAACTGGAGATTTTCCTCAACAAAACAGATAATCATTATCCCAGGTCAGCGTGGGGATAATTCTGCCATGATTTCAGCTTATTTGACAGCATGCGTCAACCATAGAAGATTTGGGCAAATAGCAAATACAAAGTCCAGTTCACTTTGCAGTCAATGTATTTCAAAATACAACACTGTACAGGAATTCTGCCTTTGTCGTGACTCGTCAACAGTGCATATCCGTCAATGGTCAAAACTAGAACTCTGACCACACTCTCATGAGAAGACCGTGTTCACCACTGCACCATTCAACTCATATTATCACATCGAAACACACAGCCATGTTCGCTGGTTTCTTGAGTAGCTTAATTTTGTACATTTACCGATGTGAACGAAAAACAACTTCCACCATTCCTTTATTGCCATACATTGTAATCTCTACCAGTGTGTTAATAAGGGGATAACTCATTACAGTTCAATGTATCAAAGTACAAACCCACGATCATTCTTACTGGTGGACCTATAATGATATCTCAATGAAACTGTTTTATCACGGTGTCCCATGACTCAGGCTGATTTTAGTTGACCGTTCAGGATAGACGAAGGAAACTTACTGAACAAATGGTATTCTCGATTCATTCACCATAATTGTGTTTTAAAGAGCTTGGTCCGCTTGGGTGGCCGTGTACTATTACGCGTTAACTGTACCGCTTACGATTAGGGTTGTGCGTGTGTTCCCAGGTTGTATCCATTGATTTGTCTTGTATCAAGCCAACATTTATGGTGTTGGGATTGCAAACCATTTTCCAAAGTACCACAATAGCGAACAGTGAGGAGACGTAAGTCACGTGAGCTGATCCGGAGTTGCATTTCATATACACTGACCACACGTGTAACTCTGACTTCAATTTTAAACAATTGAATACTGGCGCTTAGAACGGAAATCATGAATTGAGAGATTAGACGGTCGGAGAGGTGGAGGGAACATAGAAGATTAACAATCTGGAATAACAGAGTAAACGCAGCATCGGGGCAAAGTATTTTTGAACACACAAGATGGATTGTAATGTCTAATAACTATTACCTCAGCTTAAAAGAAGATAGCTTTCAAGTTAATCTGAAGAGCCATACAGAAGACTTCGGGAATTTACACTCTGTTGAGTCAGGACACCAAGTCCTACCGGAAGTAGCTTTCCAATCCATTTCCCGCTTGCCGAGTAACCAATCATCAGTAGTCTAAAAGAGTCAAATTTTTTATTCTGGCCACCCGCAGAAACGACCAGAATTCGGTTGCGTAGTTCACAGTTGTGCGCTCAAAAGAAATTTGTACGGGCCTTACGGTTATCATGGCCTCCCGTTACCGACTCGACGCCTACGGAGGTTAATTTTGTTAATTAGTTACCCTCCAATTCACAACCGCGTGAGGTAATTATGTGACTAACTGATTTTGCTTTCGATCGCTTGACAACCATGATGATATAAAACGTTATGTAATTGGTCCGATGATGAATAATCGTAAACAGACTGTTCACCAAAACACATTTTTGCTTCTAATGAACTCATGGGGCTATTCGGATCATTTAAACGGTGTGGGTTGATAGACAGACTACCGGGCCCTGTCGCTCAGTAGCCACCGGAAAATCGACGTTCCAATCAAACTGTAACCTCGGCTACCGTTGTCAGCTGATTTTTAGGTAATGTATGGGTGTTTTATTTTACAGTAAACAGTGGGAATTTTACTATGAACCAATGAAAGTGATGCGACAGCCATGTTCGCCTGTGCTGTATGTGGCATGCGATCCCTTCTCGATCGGGTATTCTGAACATTACTTGCAAGTGAATGTAGCCAAGCGTTCAGTTATCATAATTCGATCGTGCCTATTATGCGTTCAGCGGCACAGTCGTCAACACGGTTTCATCATGATGGCGCTTCCGAAGGTGTAGTCCTGGCCATAAATAATGCGCACTCCAGACGTGCTCTTTCCAAGCATTTGCCTAAACTACTTGGATGTTGATCGTGTGATGTTTTCTCAGTCTATCATTACGTACATTCGCACACACACACGCACACGATCCTATAACTAACTTTAAGTGCGATAGTCACGGTTTAAAGGATCACACAGTCGAACGGAAAGACTACCGGGATTGATGTCTATTTAATAGCAGTGTCTAATTTTTCATTCCAGCATCCACATTAGGGACACCATTGCATTTGTGGCACACGACCAGTTTGAACTGGCAACCACTTGGTGTGCCATTCCGTTCTCACTTGACGTATTCTCACACCGTTTTAACTCCGTCTCTTCCACGATCGGACAAGACAGCGACTATATTCATCTGAGTTTGAACTACTCTGTTCTCACACAATTTGTTGACACAGTCACGGCTCTGCCTGCTTCATACAACGTAGGCAAACATGGCCCTCGCAACACTCACACTGGTCTGAACTGTCACTGGTTCTTTTTACGACCACTGACCTAAAAACAGACAGTAGGTGCAATGAAATTCGTACCGGTTGGGCGTGCCACAAAAGCCTACCGCCAATTCCTGATTGTTGATATCCTAGTTTGGAGGGACCGGACAAAACATAATGTGGGGTTCAGTTGAAAAATGTGTGAGGATGGGCAACGGCCCAAGCAAAATCTAGCTGTAAGATGTCCTTTTAAAATCAATGATACGCAAACGCTTGAGGCACGAAATGCTGGAATATTTTACGATTCACTCACTATATTGTGAGTTCGATTAATAATCTACTAATAGTCCAGCGTCATGTAAGCCAACTTCTTTTCCGCAGATGGCAGCTTAACTCTCGGTTCTATCGGTACCACATTTCTATCCACAAAGTTCACAGGATAGGCATTCTCTGATAATATCCATCGTAAAAATACCCACCGTTTACACAACTACTTACGCAGTTACGCTGTGAGCTACACATAGAAGACAAACCGATAGCAATCGTACGAAACAACGATCCAAGGCGACTTATAACACAAATAGGTAGGGACGAATTACCCACATCTTCATCTATAGTAATACTCATAATCCACATTAGGTACAGAGTGAAAATTCACGAAGTCTTCTGTACGGCTCTTCAGATTAACTTGAAAGCTATCTTCTTTTAAGCTGAGGTAATAGTTATTAGACATTACAATCCATCTTGTGTGTTCAAAAATACTTTGCCCCGATGCTGCGTTTATTCTGTTATTCCAGATTGTTAATCTTCTATGTTCCCTCCACCTCTCCGACCGTCTAATCTCTCAATTCATGATTTCCGTTCTAAGCGCCAGTATTCAATTGTTTAAAATTGAAGTCAGAGTTACACGTGTGGTCAGTGTATATGAAATGCAACTCCGGATCAGCTCACGTGACTTACGTCTCCTCACTGTTCGCTATTGTGGTACTTTGGAAAATGGTTTGCAATCCCAACACCATAAATGTTGGCTTGATACAAGACAAATCAATGGATACAACCTGGGAACACACGCACAACCCTAATCGTAAGCGGTACAGTTAACGCGTAATAGTACACGGCCACCCAAGCGGACCAAGCTCTTTAAAACACAATTATGGTGAATGAATCGAGAATACCATTTGTTCAGTAAGTTTCCTTCGTCTATCCTGAACGGTCAACTAAAATCAGCCTGAGTCATGGGACACCGTGATAAAACAGTTTCATTGAGATATCATTATAGGTCCACCAGTAAGAATGATCGTGGGTTTGTACTTTGATACATTGAACTGTAATCAGTTATCCCCCAATTAACACACTGGTAGAGATTACAATGTATGGCAATAAAGGAATGGTGGAAGTTGTTTTTCGTTCACATCGGTAAATGTACAAAATTAAACTACTCAAGAAACCAGCGAACATGGCTGTGTGTTTCGATGTGATAATATGAGTTGAATGGTGCAGTGGTGAACACGGTCTTCTCATGAGAGTGTGGTCAGAGTTCTAGTTTTGACCATTGACGGACATGCAGTTGACGAGTCGCGACAAAGGCAGAATTTATGTACAATGATATGTTTCGGAATGTTTCCTTTAAAAATTGTCGTATAACGAGATCTGCGGCCAATTTTGAGTGTTGTTCCTGAGTTATCGCCAAATTCTTTTTGCTGGTCATTAGTAGGTGATTCTACCCGTTGGCAAGTCGTCATGACTTGTTTATCAATCATCGGTGATTAGTTTCGACCAGCCAGTTTACTTGTTTGGGAATGTTTCCCCAATCGGTTGTGTTTAGCCATTTTGACGCGTGGTCACCCGGTCGCTGATATTTTGGTCTGTTTCGTCTAGGTATTTAAACGTCATTGAGCCGTCAATGTTTTGACAGACAACATGAGAGTCAGATGAATTATTCGAAATCCGTTCGTGATTATGGTAATCTCCTTCTCAGTGGTATGACTATATTGAGTTGTAATTCTTCAGATGACATCAAGGTTTTCTCCTTTGACTTGGGAAAGAAACCTAATCTAGATCAAGGGTCACTATGACAAGGTATTATGTTCAAAATGTGGCTCTCATTCAACGTGTTTATTGCCAAGTATTCATTTGTTACGCGGTATTGCACCAGTACGTAAACATGGAGTAATTCGTTCATGATCATTCGACCAGTAAGTATTTGTTGGGTATTTATCTAAATTCTAAATATCCCTTTCGGAATGTCTCTCCATGTAGCGAGTGGCCATTTTGTTGCTATGAAATGCAGGTTAGGATAACGAGTTTGTTTTTATGCGTTGAATATTACACAGCGGTATTTTCAAAGAATATACTGAGTATTAGGTATGACTCATTTTACTATCATTACTCCAACTAATGTTTATTACCTTACCCGTTATGAATTTCTACATTGTTAACTATTCATATCTCTATTTGATATAATTCAATGTGATTTAATCTTAGCGCTGTCTGTAGACGAATTTAAAACACTGAGTTCCCTTCAATCCATTTAGTTGACACATAGGGAATACGTATCTCGCGAGATGCTAACATTTCGATTTACTCTCATCAATCGCCAACGTAAAGCCAATGAGTAAAAACCCTTGAGAGAACAGAAGTCACAAACGATCATATTAACTGGAACTACTATGACTGTCTAACAGCGATGACTTACGGGGAACGAGGTAGTCCGTTAAAGTAACTGGGTGTTGTTTGACATATTTGTATCCTCAGTTTGTTGCATCCTGAAAGAGCCATTTGTCTGAATAGAAGCCTGCTTGTTTTATCGCATGATAATCAACTGTATATAACTCATTCGTAATCCTACTGGAACCGCAGCAGCAGGACAGTGTCGCTACCCTAGTAATCATCCAGGAAGATTACCAATGATGTTCCATCATGCTAATGTACAAAGTAAGTTGGTATAGTGAAGGTGGTTTGTTATTCACGTCATCTCATGCTCAACATTTTCTCTAGACATAATAACACACGGTTTGCTAACAGTTATTTCAATTAGCTATGGGTTTGGGTCTGGTTTGTTTTGACAAGCTGTGTATCACACTTGAGTTATTTTAAGTGTGCTTCGTCCTTGTTCGACCAGGACCTTCGTCCGGAGGTAATCAACATTAACCTGTGTAATAAATCCAAGAAGATGAATTTCATATCCAACACAGGGTTTTTATCCTTCCCTATTTCAGCTTCGAATCCCTGTCTGGGTTACATGTGCCGCTGGCCCGGTGAACGTTGTGAAGTGGATCAGACAGGTCAGCCAAAATGCGTATGCCCGGATCCTTGTCCCAAAGTAGTGTTACCTGTTTGCGGGAGTGACGGAATGACCTACGACAGCCACTGCCATTTGGAACGGACAGCCTGTTTGAAAATGCGCCATATATGGGTTGTTTATGCCGGACCATGCAGTGAGTACCACTCGAAAAAGCCTATCAGACACTTTTATTTTGCGAATTAATTTAACCGAGTTAATGGGCTTACATAGCTTACATTTAAGTTAAATGAAACATCGTTTATGACGTTTTATACCAGTATTCTATAATCATATGTCCGGACTTTCGATAGGCACCAGAAGATGCTACAAATTCTGCGTTCTCCACTAAATCTTCTGGAATGTGACATCCACTTTAAATCAGTATAAAGCCCCGAAACTTCTGCTCAATTCGAGGCTGTACACACAATACCTATTTGAACACCCACAGGGAAACGTAAATATATTTTGTTGTCAGCATCCAAAGAGCAACTGTAAAATTCTGTCTGTGAAGTGCAATTTTTGGACAATTTGTTACGTCCATCATAGATAAAACTCGCACATGGATGTGATTGCTTCAACACAGTCATTTGCGTGCCTTTCAGTTGTTTGTTGATTACCTGATCGATCAATCATGCGATCACTTTATGACACTTCAATGATTGTTAGTATTATTTCGTCCTAAAACCCTCCGAAAATCTGCTGTGTGAGGCGTCATAAGCTGGTTTGTCCATTGAATGCTGACTGTATTTCACCGAAGAATAGTTACGTTTGCCCACTTTTGGTAACATCTATTGTATCTACCGTGCCAGTTTTGTTCCAGTTACCGTGACCTAATGGGGTGTGCTGACCTATCTCCATTATGAGATCTGTCGGTGGAAGCGCTCACATTGTTAGGACTCTAGAGTGACGTTTTTCGTTTCCACGTTCTGTCCTACTGTGTCCGTAATGTCAGGTTGGTCTGAGTGATGCTGATTATGTAATCATAGTAAAGAAACCTCTTGACACACAGTCCCCGGATGTCAAGATATGAAAAATGATACCGGAATACAGGAAGATTTTATCGGTGTGTTCGGAGTGACAAAGTGTACGACATCCCACACCAGTTTTGTGGAAATACTAAGTATAGATTACAAGTTGGATATCACCCACAACTGATCGCAGCTGTCACATTCCCATAGAATTTCCAGCCGACTCTTTTCAAAAAGAAGCATTAGACTCGAGTTCTGTTCTTGTTAGAGCTCGTCAGTAGTGCATATCATCGCCACTGCCGGGACTTGAACCACGGACACGCTGTTCATGAGGCAACCGTGTTTACCACTGCGTCATTGACCTCACGTTAGGCGCGACCGAATTATCATTTGTGAACGCTCAACCACTTTCGCTTGTGAATAATGATCAAGTTGACCGATCGTCTCGACAACAGACACAGTAACTGTTCTGTTAACTCCAGTCGATAACCGCGCGATTAGGACTTCTTAGACAGGTCGAAATCTCTGATCTCATTAGGCCTGCGATCAATTGTGAGTGATGTTCACCTTGAAATGAGCCAAATCCCCGACTAGTAGTCAGTGATTGTAACATTGTAATCATAGGGCATGTCAAAAGAATCCTCGTTTTAGCAATATTATCAGCCGGACTTGGCTGTCCACAGTTCAAACTATGCATGAACGCTCCCGTTGGCAATCATGACTGATTTTCGGATAAACACGTTAACTAGTTTTGAGACACTGAAAACAACTGCAGTTAACATTAAGAATTTTTTAAATACTATCTTAAAGTTTAACCAGAACGAATGGTTTTCCAAGTCTGATCAAAGTAAGGTTTGTGCACGTAGACAAGTAAATACCGTTAGCTACGTGAACTATTCTACTGCGTATATAGCGCACCTGTTGATGTGCGTTATCGAACACATCTCATGATGGTCGTATCGCAATTTATTGATTTGTCCTCCGCAGCCGATAGAATGCAGTTTTTTTCAACAGTGATTAGGGAAAACGTGTGACCGCCTCACATTATCATATGAATGTTTAGTAAACTCTCTATCAGTCAATAGAGTAACCTTCATTGATAGGTATTAATGTTGTACTTGCACCTGTAGACGATTTCTTCTATGGTTCTCTTGATTCGACAATGACATACTCGTGAACCCACAATTATCAGAGTCCACTTTTTAATGCACCAGAAAATTTGATATTTTTATGTTGCCTACAGGATACGGTACATATTAGAACAATAACCCCGTATATGGCGTTGAGTGTATCAGGTGGAATATCGACGTGACTACAGCACAATTGTTAAAAGGCAGTGTGAGATTACTGACAGTCGTGCAATAAAAAATATTAATTACATTATAATTCTCTACATTCTATAAAGTTGAGTTAGTATTCCGTTTGGTATGATCTACTTTTTTGCCGAGATACATACACGAAGACAGATAAATGTGAATTATTACAAAGGGCGTCAACACACTTGCAAATTATTGGGACTCCTTCATCAAGGGACCGTATCTCCTAGTTTGCATAGACGTTCTGATTAGTAGCATTTCATCCGTTCAGTTCTATGTATGAAGTGCATTATTTAAATAATCACCTGATGATAGAAAACGCAGCCTATCTTCTCACTGTTTTCATGACACAGAGGAAGGTAATTTTTTTTCTGTCGTTCTTGAACAACAGGTCCCTTCAATACTGCTCTTGCGTTTGTAATACATAACGCCAGATCTACTCTGACGTTGTCTGTAGGGTCTACAACTTAGAATACATTTCGTTTGTTCTTGCACTGGTTTATTTATTGGGAGAAACAAATTATGTTCACTTTGCAGTAGTGTACGGAATCCGTGTAAACTTCTTCCCGATCGATCTCCAACCGGTTTCGTGTGTGCAATAAACCGAAACTACAAAACCACGATATCAAACGTGTCATCCTTGCCTCCCACTCCCAACACATTGTGGCAATTAGCTCAACGTCACAATTATTACTGTTCACGAAGTCGATAATAACGCTGCTATGATCTTCCTTTTAAGTTGATCATCAAAATTTTCATTTTCAACTCAGCTTGCATTTATTCGAGTTTTCTCAACGGTTCAGAAGCATGAAGCTCACACTCACTGAAGCTGGCTGATTTGGAGACATCGTATTGTTTCAACTGCCAAGAGTCGACGTGGGGTAAAACGTAACCACCTGGTTGACTTACATCCGTTCTCAACAAATGCACTAGAGCTCAAATGAAATGCATGTATACCACGCGAACCGCAATCCCTTTGAGGCAAAACCTGTAGATCAAGACACGCAGTTACTCCCACTGTAACTGGTCTGGTTTATTTTGGGTGGCAATCAGATTAGATAAGCTGTTTTGCAAAATATGTCGATCCAGTTTCAGTCCAGTTTGTGAAGAAGTAATATTGTCAAAGATGTATAAGAAAATTGGAATAATTGGATCAACTGGAAAAACTTCCGGTTTTTTCAAAATAAAACTTCAAGTCGTTCGTTTCAGCGTTAAGAAAATTAGCTTAAGCAGACCCTAATTTTGAACAGTCCACAAAATAATTTATACTTTCGATTAAATTCGACCCTAGTAGTGTGATTTCGATTACGCAAGCTTCAACAGTTGGGCGATGCAACGAAAAGATATCTTGCCTTTTCAGATTTTTCGTAAGCACAATGTGCGTTAGCAGTCAATCTGTGAACAGTCTAATTCAATTCGTTATCGTCATGACTACACGTGATTGACACGGGATTATTGGGTCTGTCTCACGTGAGTGCATTTTTAAGGTTAAAACCAGTCGTATAGTGCTGGTTTAACGGAGCGTATGCACCAATGGACAAACAGTAGACAAACTAACGTGTAGATGTTGCGAATACGTTCGACAGAATATACGCACGTATGGTATAAAATGAGAGTAAGTGACGATGATTGGCTTGAAAAGATGGAAGCACTCAGATGTAGGGGTAAATATGAACGCAGGAGAATGTGTTCAGTGCTTCGTTCATTTTACCGTGAGAAGCTCCCTTCAGTAGACAAGTGAACAAATGAAATTTCAAAGTTGTTGGTTAAAAAGAGCAAAAACAAAATAGTACATGGCGAAACACAACAAAAATTGTGTAAGAATGAAGAGAACGAAAAGATCGGGGCATAAGTCGGGCAAATCTGACATTCTTTGCTCGAACGTGAAAAGACCCCGTTCCGCGTCTTAACAAAACACTTGAATCCTCCGTCAACATAGTTATTTTCCTCTCTCCACTAAACTCCAAAGATTCTGATGTTACCCTTAACCTTGGGATTAAAGTAATCTATAGACAAGTATATGGATTCTTTCTGTGAATTCTACAAGACCTCGTTTCAGTGAAAACCGGCTTTTCCATTACAGTTTGTTAGGATCTTAAAGATTATGTACGTAGAGCAAAAAACAGGTATGTCAGCACCTACAAACTATTGACTAAGATTACGAGGTCTGAATGTTCTGAACTTGTATTTCCTCAATATTTTACGCCATGAATTATTTCAGGTGTAAAGCTGTTATGTTATGACTGCTTCCGATTGAATTCCGAAAGCAGTAACATTATCCGCAGCTATCCGTGATCTGTGACTTGATTTGAAACATTTCGCCTAACTCGCTTTATTACTTCGGTGAATCGGTACTCTAACTGTTAATGTCGTCATTGTTTCTTGGTCGGTATGTTTGCGGTTGTTGCTTCAGTGATTTGACACACTGTAAATCAAGCCAATTGCAATCAATTATCTATGTGATTTGGGCGTACGGACGACGGTGGTTAGATTAACCGGTGCCCTATAGCGGTTAGGTCTGACCAGTTACCTAATAATTCCACCAAGCCCATGACCTGATTCGTTGGCTAGAGACACTAAGTCACGGCTGACTCACTAACGCGATGGCCATATGTTGTCTGAGTGTGTGACCTACCTGTTTATCTATGTCACACAAATGGCTTTCAGACGTAGTTGCGGGATCGATGTTATTGGCTCATGCAATATAGACCCTTTGTGACAGAATCGGTCCATTATGAGCAGGCCATGAATGAAGGATGACTGAATGGACATCCTTTCTTCTAATACGAAACATGATGTGGTAACTGCAGTCTTTGTCAGGAGTTTGAAAAGACAGTTAAACACAAACAAAAGTTGTTCTCCGTCCTGTAACAACCTAAGAACTGCTGAATTTGTCAAGCATGATTTAGCCAGCACAAACGATATATTTTGTGCATATGTGCTCCAGTTAGTACTAAGTAGAACTGTAAGGGACATGTCATTTCAAAAACTTTATTTCTTGTGGCGCTGATTCTAGCCATAACGGCGCGATATTGATTTGAATACCAAGGGTATTTTGTCTGTTGGTTGTCAACTCATCTCAACATTAACCGCACACCATATTTTTCCGGAAAAGCTAGCGTGGTCTAATAGGCAACGTGCAAGTAGAGGGGGAGAACCAATCCAGTGTGAACTATTTGCTATTGAGGGTCATTTTTGGCTGGCAGAACAGCCGAATGGACAGGCATGGTTTTTTCAGTTATAGTCTTGTGAGTCGGAATTTAAAATAAATATCCCATATTCCAAGTCTCGTTATCATACCTGTGTAGTGGGGATGAATGATCACTACAACTGTTCAGTCAGACGGAGGTAAAAATGTAGGTGTTGAGATGACCGGAGAAAATACGAGGGGACATCCGAGCGCGATCCGATAAGAACTTAACGATAGTAATCACAGCTTCTCGGAATTAGTGTTATGACCAAATGAATGTTTATGTTTTAGATGGTTTTGACGCATCAGTTTTTTGAATGAACAATACTCGTGCTATCCGCATTAGACTATACTGGGAGCCGGATTTTCTTGACTGTGTTGAAGCCATGAGTGGTCGGAAATGTGATGATCTCGTAATAAGGTTTGCATTCATTTCACTAATGAAAAGGCACGAACCACGTCTTTAGCGAATGGAAGCAAACACACCGAAATCAGTTTCAATCTTTGACGATTGACCAGTGAATGGAGCGATACGCAACTTTTGAGAACTGTACGACTATTGGAACTAGATCGAACGTTAAATCCATACTCAGCCAAAGCGCTTTCGATCACTCGCTCCCAGAAGACAGGAACCTGAACGGCAAGTGAAGGATATGCTGAACGAAGAAATTACCGAGGAGTCGGATAATCCTCTCAGTCCTCCCTTCTTTTTGGCAAGGGAAGGTTTGTGTCGACCTCACATGGTTGAATGAGATTACAGTCAATGAAATCGTAGCCGTTCCAGTTGTGTCAAAAAATTTTGATAATCCTCACAGAAAACCAATATATTCACAGCGTTGGATCTGCGGTCTACATATGGGCACGTTCCAACCAAGCTATTGAATCAAGATAAAACAGCCATCACTATGGGAGAAAAATAATACCGCCTCGAACCAATGCCGCTTGGACTGTCGGCCACATGTTTTACGCTCAGATGACTGATTCTCAAGATGCTGGACGTATTACACAGCACTGTTGTCTATGGAGACGACGACTTCATCTACAGCGCCAGTGAAGCAGAACAATCGATGTATGTTTCAGCTACGTTGCATAAGATTGAACAAACCCGCCTGCGGATCAGTGGTTCAAAATCGTAACTGACGAAGCAGGCAGTAGTTTTACTCGGTCATAAGGTCGGTCAGGGTAAGGTCCAACCGTTACTCAAAAAAACGGATAACGATCTAAGCTAGTCCGGTGTCAGTATCAAAGGGGACATTGGTACAGTTTCTTGGTCACGTTGGGTTCTACAGCCGCCCCATCAAAAACTTCCAGCACCTCGCGAGCCTCTCATATGAAATATTAAAGACGAATTATCTTTTTCAGTGATCTGAAACAACTAAACACGCTTTACTCAGAATCTAACAACGTATGAATAGGTGACAACTGATCCTGAAGTTGTCAATGATTGGACAAAACTTTACTCTCACAGCGGTTAAAAATGGTATAGGAGTCGGATTCTTACTGAAGCGGAAAGCCGGTCGGATTTCGACACCCGTCGAACGAATTAGTCGACGACAGAAAAGGAGTGTCTGGCGAAAGTTTGGGTCTCAGAAAAATGGAAGTCATACTGACTGGGTCGATGCTTCCTTATGAAGATCGAGCAAAATCCTTTGGAGTGGACTAGATCGGCGAAGAACCGTCGAAGAAAACTCGGTCGCTATGTCTTACGAATACAGGGGCACGAACGTACAATTCGCAATGCATCTGGAGAAAAGAACCGAGTTCCTGATTTTCTTTCCCGAGCGTAACACATGCATGAGGTCCACAAGAATGTCATCGGAGTCGACAATGTTTATATGGAGAACGATTCTGGAAGGTTGAGTAGCACAAGAGATGAATACAGCTATCCGCTGGATGAATGACCAACTTCTTTCAGAAATGGCGAAATGTTTAAAAATGAAACCTTCCAGAGTGTATTGGTCAGACCTTCGGCTGGATGATGCCGGAATTTTAATGTGGAGCTGCGGGACAGAATAGACATGCCATTAATACTGGGGGAGTTGAGAGCGACGATTCTGAAGAAGTGTCATCAGCTGGCTCATAATGGTTGTAATTAAACTTACGAAACTTTGAAGCAAAGAGCTAACTAACCGGGAATGGAGGACGATGTTAAAAACTGTATACAGGCGTGCCAGCAATAGCTACTAAAAGACACTAACCACTCGAGCAAATAACCCATTCAGTCAATTCCAGTTTGTAAAAGTAGTTAATTTTGATCGATGGACGTGATGTGCCTCCTTTCCAGTAACCAGTTACGAGAACCAGTACGTTGTCGTCGTTACAGAAAATTTCACAAAATGGATCAGGGCAGCTGATATACCCAATCACCGTACAGGCACTGTACGCAAGGCGGTAGTAGAACACATCGTTCCAACTCATGAAATACCACGAAACATATTGGCCCATGCTTGAAAAGTGAGGAGCTCCGGAACAATATCATACCACTTGCAGCAAAGCGGACTAACGGAGAGCACCAACCGCACCATTAGAATGTTTAGTGGTAGAAAGGAATGAACTAGAAAGAGACGATATCACTGATTCTGTTGGCCCAATGATGTTCGCCACTAGAAATAACGAAGAAATCACCGTTCCGGTTGATATATTAGCGCGTGCCACGCCTGCCAGTCGATCAGAAAATTGGCTTATGAGGAGATCAACGGATGGACGCGTGTGAGTCCGCAGAGTCGCGGCGGTTGTTTGATCCGGACCTGACAAGTGCTCAAAAAGTTTGCAGCAAGCATTCAATTGCAAGGATATCTGGTCGATATTCGAACCTAGATAGAAGGTCAAGTACAGTGACCATCGCAATCCAGTTGCAACAGGGTCCGAATCTAGGAGTTTGCAAACAATTCGCAGAGGGCCATATTTATTAGTAGTGCGTTGCTACTGGCTTTATTTGATAAAGAATGTGAACCATCAACGTCGGGCTCACAGAATCCAACTCTGAAAGATAACGGTGGAAAAGTGCGTTGAGGAACATTAGAACGCAATCCAGGAAGAGATGATTAACATAGCATTGGCGGCTGCGGCGTTCCTAAATCTGTGTTATGTGCAAATGAGTGTTTGTGTTCGAAGCAGTATAGTATACACTACTAGTGACTATTTTCCGAATTCATAATTTGTTTGCCATCCGTGCTCTTGTCTGACAACAAATGTTTTCCAAAACAGGTTTCATCCTTTGCTGAACTCATCATCTGGGATTTGTACCCACAGTATTCTACCTTGTGAACACTGCTCGTGGTGTGTTGGTTTAGTTCACTACTTTCTTTAAAGGTTCCAACTCTCATTTAATTCTGTACGCACGATCTATTGCAGTATGCTACACTCGCATGCATATCATTCACTGCATATTTTTTGATTACGGAATCGACTGAATTCGATTGTTCACGCTGGAGTTAATGCGTTCAGCTGCATCATTCGTTCACTGCTTATCGTCGTATCTCATATCCATACATTGAAAAGAAGGAATGACACACCACGATTTTCAAAATTCTTAAGGTTCACTGTGTTCCGTTTGCTCCCAAACAGTTATTTCCCTATGATTCCATTGAAATCTAATTTCTCCCCAGTACTTTACCAGTAGGTAACACGGCAAAAAGTACACATATCAACCCTTACCAGATAGACTGGTAATGTTTCCCGAAATCTGGTAATCGTAGTATTGAGTACCTGTTACAAAACGCTCTACAGCTACGGAAGGAAGTATTTGTTCTGGTCGAGTGAAGTAAAAAACAATCTGATCCCACATCTATCCATGAATAAAACCGAGTGGGTTACTGTCTCAAATCACATCAATTGTATCTACCAAATCTGCTCACAATAGACGGAAATGCCATTCCAGTCCAATGGATCAGGACAGGATACCTCGGTTGCTGACTGTCCAATTTGTGCTGTTGGACTTTGGTTCTGTTGAGCTACATCACAACCTGTATGAGCGACGATTGCCTCGTTCAGTCTCTCGTGCACAACGGAATCATATGATCACGCTTGGTTCGTGTGATAATAGACCACGTGTCACACAAATGGGCTCCATACCGAACGGAAATCACTCGGCTTACACCCAGACAAATTTAAAATTTTGGAACTAGTTATGAAGTGTAATGTGCTAAAGCAGTAGCAGAAAGTTCTATTTACTGTGAACAATCGTAAGGGGTTGCTAGCAGATTGAACAAAGAAATAGCTGTCTGATAATCATAAGGATTAAGTGTTACTGGTGTCTTTCAGCATGCCTATCTGTCTGCCAACTCGTTAGTAACATTTTCCATCTTCACGTATTCTCATAACTTCAGTCTCTGCATCGAACGCAGCAATATTCCTTCAAGCTCCCTCTTCTTATATGCTGAAAGTTTATATCGTGGGTGTTAAATCACATAATGGCTTCTGTCTCACCTGGGACTCCATCCTATTTGTTCAGCCTTCTTTCGTATACACACTAGTGGTACTTCTTGGTTCTAACCAAATATATTGAATCGAGGCAATTCGTTACCTAACAAGGCCTTTGGCATGGTGCTTGGAGTTTCGTAGATCCTGTTTTTTGTGCATTCAAGCTCCGTCAGTCTCTATAGCTAACTTTCGAGTAAGACTGTTATATATATATATATATATATATATATATATATATATAGAACAGGTGTTTGCGTTCTTGTGTGTATATATATGAGGCCGAAAACACCTGTTTACGTCCATTAGGTGCCTCACTAGTTTCAAGAAGGCATTTAACAGACAGTCCACAAGAATTGAACAAACAGTACCCAAAACGCGATTGACAATCCCATATACTTACGGCACATCTGAAGCAGCACAAAGGATGCCCCAACCACTGGACATTGAAATAACACACAAGTCAAACTCAACGCTCCGTTCAGTTTTGGTGAACGCTGAACATCGTGTAGAAGCACACGAACAGTCTGACGTGGTCTACGCGATTTCATGTATGGAGTGTGACCAACAGTATGTGGAAGAGGCAGGCAAACAGCTTCGCACACGCGTGCACGAACACACACTGGCGACGGGACGAGCCCACCCTAGATCACAACTGTGGCACCACTGCGCGGACACAGGCCACGAGGTCAATATAGATCATGCGAAAGTGGTCGCACGGGCAAAGATGAAAGGGGAGCGGCTTATACTAGAGGCTCTCTAGTCTCGGAATTCGATCAGCCGACACGTAGATATAGACAGTCAATACCCCTGCATCGTAGACACCGATATCAAAAACGAGCGAAGACAGAACCACAGGTAAACACGGCGAACGGCAGATCTCATTCCAGCACATTTAATCGCTTGGTAACGGATCTTAGTGTGAATTCGAAACGTCACCATAAATCGTTCACTATTTAGTGTGCGCCCCATTTTAGTTGTACATAAAGATATATATAGTTAATGAAGTATCGTATTACAAATTAGAAAACATTGTCCTAAAAATTTGCAAAGAAAAACAAACGACATTGCAGATCCAGTCTAGCCAGTGACTGCAAGACTCTTACCTATTCAAGGACTTTTCCAACCATTGATTTGGGTGATTACGCGTTAATCAGCCAAACGGACAGCATCTACAAAGCTTGGTTGATTGACTGACCGAAGTCTTCATAACTTGTCACTAAGTTATCGCCTAAACAATATCGGTTTTCTTTCAACCGTCCGTAGCTATACAAAACTACGTGCAGTGTGGTGCACACTCCTTTGACATAATCATTATATTACCTTATCAGCATGAACTGCCTTTTGCGACTTCAACGATTGTCGTGCTACTCACACAACACAGTTGATACAGGCCAACTGGTAGTGATAACAAGAAGTGACAACTAAGGCCTTGAATGCCTCTTCCGAGCAGGTAATTCAGGTTGATTAAGCCAAAACACATAATGAACAATCGGACGTTTCTGTGTCCTCGCAAATGACGAAACTTAAAGGATACAAAGCTCAATCAAAGTGTATTTGCAGAAACATTACAGATATTACAACTTGATTACACAACACAATTCAAATGGCCGAAGTAATTGGCAGTCTCCAGTAGCATGTTAACTGCAGAAGAACTGATTATTGTGTTATCTGTAGCAAATTCACGGTAATGGGGTTAAGGCAACGTTTGTTCGTAGGGGCCATTTGATCAGTAAAGTCCACCTCGATCATACCTGAACTACTCTTTTGGAACATATCTCTTCCATACAAGTTTGCATGATTGCTATCACATTTGCTAAGCGCTGTTTAGATTTCCAGACTATGGACTTTATCACTCAACACCGTAATACAACTGGATTATGTTTTTCTTGTATTGCCAGGCACTCCGGTCTTCAAATGACTAATCGGATTTAGGAGAGCAACGAGAATACCGAAGTAGATGTCATAGACGGCATCTGAACTAGTAATTGTCGGGATATGTGCAGGTGTGAAAATAACCTGTTTTTTACGAACAAACTTTTTGTGATCTACTTTGTCTAAAGCCACATAAACGACCATTCATTGAGATATATTCGCATAACCCATGCTTCGCTTTAAAACTCAGTTTGCTCCCTGCTTCAGCTTGACTAAAATGGTTCAGCGTCATCGCCACGAGTAACTGTGAATAAGCACCAACTCCCCATTACGTTGCCCAAGGAGGGATTTAACTGAATCAGAATGTGCGAGTAATCAATGCAGATATCAAAGACAGTAAACTTCCAGTACCTGACGGAAATGAATGCTCTCTAAATCGGTTTGTTAATCTACTTGTCGAATAGGAAGGAAAAACTGAGTCATCTTGACACCAATAAGTTAACTCGGGACAGAAGGGGAAGGAAAACATTACACTGAGTAAAGTAAGTAACCTGAGCAGTCGTTTACTTTGGAAACTGCCCTGTTTATTATGTCGCTAAACGATGTCAGATTAGTGTAGTCCGTTTGAATCATGGGCCTCAACGGCTTGATTTGCAATGTAGCAAGACAGAGCTTTCGTATAGATTGGACATCCAAAACTGGTCACATTTGTCGCATTCCCATGGACAATCCAGTCGAGTTTCGCTTTTATTAGAGCTTGTCAGTATTGCATATTCTTGCCACTTCCAGGACTAGAACTCCGGCCACGTTTTGATGAAGCAACTGTGTTGACCACTGCGCCACTGACCCAACGTTGGGCTTGACCGAATTATCATATGTGAACGCTCAACCGCTTTCGCTTGTTAGTAATTATCAGGTTGCCCGATCGCCCCAAAAGGAGACAAGTAGAACCTTACTAGATGACCACATTCGAAACCGCTGACTCACTCGACATTGAGAACTAGCCTGGCCCAATGGCACAGTCACCAAAACATTGTTGATATCTGATTCAAGTGACTGTTGCACACAGCACATCGTGCAAAGTCACTTTTGACAGATACTGTAAATTATTCGACTTTTTTCAACAATATGTCAACTGTCCAGGTAAACTTCTGGAAGATGTGAGCACACCGCATTTTTGGTCACATTTACCAGCTTCCTTCTTCCTTATTCAGGAGATAACAGTGCTGTAGTTATAAACAGGGCTCTGCAGCACACCAGATCAGGGTCAGGCTCGAGTGCTACATCAAAATAGCAGAAGAGTTCTGACAGTCAATACGGCGAAACTTCACCGCCGTTCAACTGCAAGTCTATTCAATATTCATCGTGTGTTTTCATTTCTGAATGACTGTTGCTTTCGAGAATTTGGCCTTTCACGGAAATTTGATCGACCGGTTCTCGGCATAGCCCGAACCACACTTTGTCAACCTATAGTATATAACTTTAGCCAGTTTGTAGCTTGAAGCTGTGGACTGTGGTCCAAATTTCTGCACTCCATCGAAAACACTCATTGGCACAGTATCATAACCCCAAGCTGAGATGATTCAGTTCAACTTCGATTGACATAGAACTCGAACACGACAACAGTTCTATGCTACAGAAATCTATCGGATGTGATATCCACATTTACGGTTGTGAGGACATGACAGTCGATTGGACAGCTGTAGGCAATACAGCCAGACAAAAGCTATGGAGTGGTATTCATTGACCAGATGGACTACATTGTCAAAATTAGGAACTTTATATAAGATAACAGCCAATTTCGACCCAATAATACGATTGATAATTCAGGCAATTTTGAGAAAACTGTTCGAATGAAAATTCAAACGTTTCTTCAAAAATATCTCACTGACAAGATAACTGGAAATCTGTCAAGGTCACGCGGATCTAGAACCCCGCGAGTGTGTAACCCGCTGAAACTCCACAAACATGAGATATTACTGAGATATGTATTGTCTACGACCAAAATTGACTTAACATCGATTAGCAAACTGGCTTTCAGAGGTGATGAATAATGTACTACAATAATTCAGTTGGGGCACTCTGAAGGGTAAACTTTCGGGAGGATGAGAATTCTAGCGAATGTTAACCGGCGACTGTGAGTATTGAATCTCTGTTGAAAAAAGTACTCCTGAAGGAACCAGAGGAAGTAACTGACACATGAATAACTAAGAAGAGATGTGCTTTCCATGAAACTAGAACAACTGTCTTCCTATGAACTTTAAAAATCAAATTTCTACCAGAAAGATTTCATCAGATGCTGTTGTGACAGACATCTTCCTGAATGTCTTTGGGGTAAACTGCAAAGTACGATTGGACAGAGGATCACATATCGTCGATTCGTCGAGGAAATTTCATGATCATCTCCGCTAGAAAGAACAAGAAAAACGTTGGTATGAATGACATGTCAAATGCATCTGAACATATCACTCTGAGTTCACTATGAGACTAATCAATCTACGGCCCTTCTAGACATCTTCGTCACGGGACAATCACACAACAAAGTTGAAAAATTTGTTTACCATAAAACTGGTCAGTATCCAAACTTTAGTAGTTTCACACCAATTCAATGAGATGTATGTTACTTCACCAAACCATGGAAATGTATATTCCTCAGTCGCTTTGCATAATGAAATCCAACACCGGCATTCAACACTACAGTTGACTAGTTATCCGCTTGCATCTAGTGAGAGGCACAATAAACCTGTTTATGTTGCAGTGGGAAGTGTAGCTGTGCATTGGTGGAGCGTCATTTTACAGATAACCAACACAGTTGAAGATGTAATGGAACGAATCAAGGAATTCGATCGGCAGTTGATTGAGCATTGTATGCAGTCTCCCTCATGGTATTTTGTTCAGCCGGCGGATTACCAATCCAATCCGTATGTCATTTTTTTACTGTGTTTACAAGTTTTATTGAGAGTACCAGTTCACCAAAGTGGGCAGAATGGAAGGGCAGTTTTGCAACCGAGTAGGTAGGTCTGTTGCAACTTGGGTTGAAAGTGAGATGAATCAGGTCCCAGTGACTAGTGCTGAAAAACCATTGCAATACAAGTAGCCAGTATGTTTCATCTTGGCGGACGTTTCCCATGTCTTTTGGGTAACCGAAACTTGCTTGTTACTTCAATTGGTTCGGATTGTTGTCATCCTCATTTGACAATCACCCCTCCACAATCTGAAAAACAGTCTGACACTGTAGTGAAAAACGGACAGTTTCAATAGTCGTGCTTACGTGTCTGATGTTGAGTTTCTTTCCGCCAACTTATTGTAACAAGATTGGAATGCAGCGTTTTTTGAATTGGGGAACAGTTAGCACAAGCTGCCGCAAGCTGAGTTGTGATCGATTGGTGTCAATCAATGCGAAACGCATATCGGATTTTAACAACCTTAATACATGAGTCAACATCGTTGAACGCAATAACGAACAGATCAGATAAAACTCAACGGTCTTATTACCCAATAACGCTGGTGAATGTAAACACAGTTGATTATCGAAAACATTAGCATCATCTTTCTAATAAATTAAGATTGTTTAGTGTGGTTCACACCATTGTTCTGATTTTCTCCACTCCGTAAACAAGTACGCGAAATCCACTTTGACATAAATATCAACGCGGTAGTGAATACCTGATGAGATGCTACGAAGTTCGTAAACTACGAAATCGTGTGATCTGCTGTTCTAACCTCTGGTTTCAAATCCTCGGAATACCACGTTCTCTTCCTGTGCTGCCTGTAACTTTCTGATAAAGCCTGTCTGTGTTATTTTCAGCATAAGAGATCAGGCTTATAGGTAGCTTTTCTGGGTACCTCGTGAACTAGAGATTCATGTTCCCGTCACTGTAGGATTTAATGAACAAACCTGTTCACGTTTTTCGCAGTCTTCCGTTTCCTTTCATGTGAAAAATCATCAAACCTTTCTGGTTCATCTTTTCAGTGGTTGTATTCTGCTAATGCCGAAGCTAATCTGGCGTACTGCATTCGAGCTTTTCCGTAGATGAAGTTATTTGGTATTTTGTCTTGAAATTCTAACATCACTCGTCTGATTGCAAGTGGGGCACTCAAACGTTCAAGCCAGTACATTGAAGTCACCTGTCTGTCATAAATCAAGCCCTTGGCTACCTGTACAAAACTGTGAATACCATTGAGTTCAGAAACTGAATACAACTTTCTGACAGCCACCTTTTACTGGCTGTACTTACTAGGTCTGAAGTTGACATACCAATAAACCATTTCACTAGGCTTCTTCAATAACAAGGCTGTGGAAATGATCGGGCAATCCGTCTGACTTTCTACTGATGATGCATCGAAATCCTTTTGGAGCTGAACGTTGAGAAGTGTCTTTGTACCTGATCTATTTACAATGATAACGAAGGTCATGACAGGTGATGAACAATTGTCGGAGTTTCCGACTCATTTCACTCACAGACTGGCCTTCACGGATCGAAACTGGTTGCTTCGGTTTAATTAAGTTTGTACTGGCCTTGTTATGCCGTTTCTAACAGGCTGAATGGCTAAGGACTTCGTTACATGTTTCTGACCCCTCGTATCAAATGCGACTATTGCGTAGCCAAGGGTAATTGCATAAGAGTAATTGTCAGTAATTATCGCTCAACATACGTCAGGATAAATAGCGAATGATCGCATGATGTAATGGCCATCAGATTGAACATCGAATCCTATCGGACCGTCAACTTTGACCGTGAACCAACTCAGTTTTCAGCGTTCATTTCAAAACATTGAACATTTTCGTCAACTTTGGCACAATCAACCAAATCACGATTTCTCTTTCAACCGTACTCCCATCTATGATATTTTTCACTTCTAATCTGAACAGCTTTCTTGTCAACCGCTGGCTTTTCCACACCGAATAGCGCTAGTGTTGCATATTATGTGATTAATGAGAGTGTGAACCATCTCGCAAAACAACTTTTATTTATGCGATTTTTTACTGAAAGGGCTGCAGAAAAAAAACAACCTGTAAAACGTTTATTCAAATAGAGCCTTTTCTTACCCAAAGAGTATATTTTCCGCCAGTGTTCCGACCTTCCTTGTCTATGGCACAGAATCACATAACGCGACTTAGTCTTCTTTACTCTCAGCGTTGCCACTTCCTAGGTCAACTGTTCCATTTCAATCCGCAGTTTGTTCATTCTACTTATTGGCAATCAAGGTCTGTTCAACCATCATTCAGCTAGATTATTAAGTCACGTGATTCACTGTCGTAGAACATACTACCAGAGCTATGTTGAATTGTTTTTGGACTGTTGGAAGTATATATTATGTGAGCTGGTGTTATCTGCTGTTCCGGAACCTTGTCCATCAAGGTAAGCTTTTTGATAACACCTCTGGCAGTGATACGACTTGGACGAGAGCGCCACCTTCAAGGTCAACTGCCTTCTGAAGCTCAGCAGGTTACTTAAATCCAGCAGTAAGCTTTTCCTTTGCAACCGTCCATTCCAGCTTGGTGCGGCCTGTAAACGCTTTACTCACTAATTCCTTCCCCTACCTTGTATAAGTTTGTGCACAGCAGTCAGACGACCATGGTCGGTTTTCATTAGTTACGTCTTCGGAGTCCTCCAAGAGGCGCCAAAGAAAAGTTCACTTCTGGTCCTGATTGCCACATCTATCTCTGTGGATCAAGAAAGCGTGTAGAACAAAACCTTCTTAATGAATGAACCCTAAATAAGTTCATATTTTATTACAAATGCATCTAAATTTAACCATTTAGATGGGTTAATGCCCTTGGTACTTAAGTCGTTTCACACGAGTAAACCGTCACTTCTCGATAGATAGTTCTACATCCCAAATACTCGGTCTAAACTAACCACTAACGGATAGTAGGGTTTAGACGAACACAAGTAAACCTATCTTAAAAATATTGCGTAACTGTCTGATGCGTGCGTTGCTCTCGCTTTTGCAAACATATTATGCAGCCTTAGGCAATCGACAAGCGTTCGGAGATTCCCTTTCGTTGTCAGTAATTGAGAATAGTTCCCTTTTGCTCCAGCATCTAGATTGCACACGCAAATCTTCGTTCTACACACAACTATATGACTCCCCCCCTTCCCACCATTCACTCACAAAACAAGGAACACGGATAATGATCGTTCAGCACCAAGCGTTCAGATATGCTTTCAATGTTCAAGCAGACTGACACTGTCAGCTCATCATGCACTCATGAAATGTTTCAAAATACGGATGACCACAGCATCATTTCACCGTCAATGTATGTGTGTGTTATTGTATCGCAAATGTCAAACCGTCTTACCTCTACACTGAGGTCTCTTCGTCTTGTTTAATTAAGCAAACTCCACCTATCCCTACTACTTTGCGCACAACACCCTATCGATCTGTTCATTTTTTTCTCCGATGCCTCTCCATTAGGAGCGGTATGTGCACATGGAAAGCCAGATAAAATTCCTATCACACAACTGTTGTTGCAGTACGTTTAAAGCCGCGAAAATTTGTTAAGCTCATCCGGAGTGTGACCGGAAGCAAACGGTTTCCATTTGGCTGTCCTCGCAGTTCACTAATCCTATCTGTTTGTGGTTATTTTAGATTGACCATTTACATTAGTATACGAGAAGTGACCGTGGTTTTTTAAACGAGTTATCGACGAAAGTGTACCCTGTTTCCCAACGGTTAGGGTTGTATACACCATAGTTCTCCTTTGGGCATGACTATTAGCATAAAAGTTATTTATACTCAGGAGTTGAATAGTGCCAATAAAAATACATGTAATACGTAAATATCGGTGTACCGAATATATGTAAATAATAAGACATTACGCCTTGTCAAATCTGGATAGTGTAGTAGAACTAAAGTTGACTGCTGGGAATCAACACTTGAGACGGTGGAAGCTTGCGAAATATGACGGAAAGATGAGCTGGTGTGAGAGTATCCCTTGAGTTGTAATTTGTTTGCTAGATAAAATTGTACAAGTCTCCACTATGGATTCTCACCGTAGGACCGTGGAATGTCTAGTTGGTGTGGCGACATCAAGGCAGAATATGTTATTGAATGATCATTCCTCTTGATGCACCACGCAGAAGTATGCGACAAAACCTGAGTGGTTATGACACTGATCATGAGCCATACCAAACAGTGAACAAGTCAGTGCGTTCGTGGCACCGATACCAACTTTGTTGACAGTGTTGAAACCGCTAGCCCATGTCGGACGCTACGTCGGACAGTCCTTGTTAGGGGTTGTGCCGGGCTTTGATTGAATAAATATAACCTCTTTTATAGTTCACTTTAGCCTTTGAAATGTAGGTCAAAAGAGCATCAATCCCTGGTAAGGTTACTTATTGGACACGACATGTAAGAGAGGTTACTGACCTGTTTTAGTACATGACTTGTTCAACAAGGTAACTAAAGTACACGTACGGACAAACGCACTAGAAGTGTGATGACGGGTTTATCACGACGATTTGGTTGACCAAACAGCTACCCGCCAATTTCGAATGATATCGTTCGGAATCTCTACATGACGTTTACGGACGGCTTATCAGGATGGCTTGTGTTTTGTCATAGTTGCTACTAGACAGAGTTAAAGGTGAATATGAACTGTGCCGTTTGCGGAGCATACAACTGTGTGTAGGACGAATCAGTTTATGCGTATGTGATAGGTTGACTGTACCAGCCCGATCAAACTTTGCTGACTATCTCCTCTATTTATTTGGCGAAGATTCTTGGGAAAGATAGCACCGTTGACAGACCAGGTTGATGGTTTAGGTATTCGGTTGTTTTTCGAGTCTGTCGTGTAGGTTGCAAACGTTTCACCTCCAAGTGAGGTGACTGGTCGATGAGTAATAGTTTGAGCGTATAGGTCCAACATGTATTCATGCACTAATAGGTTTAATTGGGTTGGTGATTAAATGTTTGAAACGTGACTGCTTCGGGAACAGCCAGGTATATAAAGTATATAACCAAGTTCCTATTTGGTGCATGGATTGACTGGTTGACTCTACATGTGCATTCCGTACATATTTCCTCCTTTCAAGCCTCACAGTGATTCGGTTGATATGCCAGAACGATACACGTGATACCAGTGAAATATCTATCTGCACCTTCAATTCACTTTTAGGTGAGGAACCTCAGTGTCAAGCTTTAGGTCTTCATTGTCAAGGCTATGAAGTATGCACTCGTGTCAAGGCTCCTCAAGTCTATCGTCGACACACACCGTTCTATTACGATTCCAACGCTTTGATGAAAGCAGCCAACAGTCAGCCCATTGTTCCACGATGCATGTGCCCGCTCTGTCCAGAACGAGGACTTGGCGAGAAAGTGTGTGGCACAGACGGTCGGACATACCGAAGTGAATGTCATTTGCGATCCAGTGCATGTCAGAATCAACTGTACGAGGTCAAGGTTCGATCGCGAGGTCCATGTAGTAAGTCCGGGTATTTTCTGGTTCTTGGTTTATCATTTACAATCAGTTTGTTCTCACACTTCATGATTCCCAAAAATATTCCGTTCTACGTTTATTGTAAACGCTTCACTCACATTCATGCCCAGGATGACCGAGGTAAAACTATGGGGCTGTGTCGAGTTTCTTCATTTTTTATATTAATAGAGTCAAGTGGAAGATTATGTTTGATGTAACTGCCGTCTAGAATTCGAATGTAATCACTGTTTACTCTAAGCTACTACTCAAGCATTTGTTAAAATTAACTATTCCAAACGCTTCTGCATATCGTAAAATTCCCATAAAATCAGAAGTAACGATGTGATGAGCAGTTGTTTCTGATAATTCGTTCTCAAATCAATAAAGTTAGGCAGGCTTTATTAAAAAGTGTCAGGAGACAAATCGCTATAACCAAGACGTGACTGCTCAACTGCTACTGGTCACTAGGACCAACCACTTGCGAAGCCTTTTATCAACCCGTCCTGAGGCTGTTGTACATGCTTGCTCGTTTGCAGACCAACCACAAAACTGCTGATCGATTTTAGCCTATGAGCGAAATGAAGCGCAACGGCTAAAAAAACTAAAAGCAACTGCTAGACCCCACACAATAATGGGTTGGACTCGAACCGAAAGTTGACTGGACGTTACGTAATATGGTTAGGGTCAAATATTTGTGTGTAGTTTGACTGGATGTGATTGATCTGTGACCACGAAAGTTGCAGAGGTTGAACCAACTTATTCTGAAATCACGGGTGAGGGTTGCGTAATCTAATAGCAATCGATTCGCCGGTCGCCAGAATGCCCTGACAGACACTTTCTGATTGGGTGTGGACAACTATGTGAACAACCCAGAATGCCTTCGTGAAGTCCACACAGTAGTTGATGTTGACAAAATTTGCAACAATGGCGCTCACAATCGACTTACGACAACCAGTTCCGATCCAAGCTAGCTGATGTTCCTTAATACTCTTTGACAGCCGCCTAGTCATACGATCAGCATAGTCTGCAGTACTACAGCAGCATGAACATGAATACACGAGCATTGAGTGATCATGGGCTGGAAGCTTCTCGTTGATGCTCAGTCTTAACACCCACACCGTTGTGAACTAACTTTTGAAGGTGGCCGTTGAAAAGATATGTATAAG
>JTDE01020820.1:34345-59136 GCA_014338405.1 Paragonimus skrjabini miyazakii | reverse complement strand
GACCGATTCATGCACCGGTTGAACTGATCTGCTACAGTCTTTTCTTTAAACGGCAATTTCATAAACGGCTTTCTTTTCAGCTGTGGACACTACCTAATGCAGGTTTTTGGCCTTCTTATCTGAAGTGACGGATTGCCTCAGTGGGTTTTGAACCGTTTCCAGTTTATACTCCGTTGTGACATCCCAGCAAATTTTTCTTGCCGATGAGTAGTCGGAGATTTGGTTAATTTCAAGTTGAACATTACGCACAATTGATTGCAGTTGTTGCATTCCCATAGACTCTTCAGTCGGCCTCTTTCGAAAAGAAGCACTAGACTCGAGTTTCGCTTTTGTTAGAGTTCGTTAGTAGTGCATATCTTTGCCACTGCCAGGACTAGAACTCCGAACATGCATTGATGAGGTAACCGTGTTCACCACTGCACCATTGATGTCCATCCTGAAATTAAACAAATCTCCGACAACTCATCAGTAATCTGAAATATCGCCTAGCAGGTTTAATGAGATCGGAGATGTCGACCTGTCTAGGAAATCCTAATCGCGGGGTTATCGATTGGAGTTAGACGGTAACTGTGTCTCCTATCGAGACGATCGAACAATCTGATCATTACTCATAGGCGAAAGTGGTTGAGTGTTCACATATGATAATTCGGTCGTGCCTAATATGAGGTCAATGGCGTAGTGGTCAACACGGTTGCCTCATGAACAGCGTGGCCGTGGTTCAAGTCCAGGCAGTGGCGATGATATGCACTACTACTACAGCATAAATCCTGACCTTTGTGATTCAAACAGGCGGACAAACATTCTACTGGGGTGTTATAACTGAAAACGCCCCACATACGCTTATGTTGTAGTGTTTATTATCATGAATTGCAACGAAACATTAACCATAAACTTATGAGGAGTTTTTCCCAATTGTTCTGACAAATAATCAATGTGAATCGTAGACGACGAGAAAATGACGATTTAGTCTGTAGGTTGACACCAAATAGTCAATTTGACCACAATTTCAATGTATTGGCCATTTTTGTTGATGGAAACATGTCAGGCAAATACTCCGTATCTACTACATGATGATCTCTAGCCTAGACTATCTGTAAGCAAAATACACCGGTGGTTCTGTTCCAGCTAACAGATGACAATTTAAAAAATACTTATTCTACATTAACAACAAAATATGCACATGTGAGAGATGGTTGTCTGGCACATGTGGGGATTTCGCTGATACAAACAGACGAACGGTTTGTTGTAATTGCATGAAGATATAAATCTGTAGATAAAAATGGTTCGAAGTGTGTTTTTAATCCGTCGTTGTGAGCGCCGATGTGTTGAAATTGGTTTTTCTTTCTGGGCATACGGCCATAGGAAAGTATTTAAATATGTAGTTACTTTGATTAGACATTCCATGGTACCATTCTCTCTAAGGGCTTTCTTGTACAGTTGAATCACCGACTTACTCCTTCTGAGTAAGTAGTGCGCAACAAGCTGATCTTCCAACAAATGTACATATAACACATCATCATATTGTTTCATTGGACTATTTTTGGCATCTTTCCGTAGTCTGACATGATTCTTTAATGTGTGCAGGAAGGACCTCAATGATAATTATCCTCTTTGCAAGCTGACCACTACTTCTTATGTTGTAAATGTTTTTGTCGTGGAAACGGAACGCAGTCATTGTCAGTCCATCTGTCGGGAAATAATTAAATTCCAGTCCTGTCAATACGCAGGTGGTCCATTGAATGACTGTATCTATAAAACTCTAGTTTTTGTTTGGAAATCACAAATCCAAACTGCTCAGAGGCAGATTTGATGACATGCAACACTACTCCAATAACAAAGTGTAAAAAAAGCGCTTTACACACGTTTGGTCTACACAGCCGATTTTTACTTAAGTTTTAAAGAGATGCTAAAATTTCAAATCCACAGTTCGTTTATCACGCGAATTCAACTCTCGAAACAGTATTCTTTTCCAGGTTCTACCTGCATCGTTAATACCGAAATGTTCGCAAGGAAATATCTGCGGTCTCGCATACCTTCCGGTGGTTGATACGATTTTGCTCCATAAAGCAATACTCGAAACCCAAGCACACTTCACCAAAAAGTCTAAGTTGCCACTGCAGCGTGACTGGAAACACACCATAGCAAAAGAACAGATGTAAACCCCATTATTAGATCACCGTTCACATGCCTAAGTTGATTTCATGGCCATCTCAGCAAGCGTGCCTTAAACGACGGTGCCAAACTTCGAGGGTATCATACTGCCTGATCTCTCTCTCACGTACTCTGAGTCATGTGACAAGACAGGGTCACATAAATGTTGGACACTGGATCACTGGTCATTTTTGAGCACAGGCGTATAAGATAGCGTCCGAAGTGAAACCCAGATGTACCGCTGGTCTGATTCCATCAGGGAGTTAAAATTTATAGAAAACTTGTATGGGAAACTTGTATGGACTATAGAATCCATCGCAGATTTATCTTATGGGATGTTTATCCACCTTGTCATAACTTTCGAAAAGTACACACTGATCATCATCAATTTTGACCACTGCTGTGATAAAGAGATGGGAAAATGTAAGGATTTTTGTATAAGAGACGTTTTCTGTGTGTGAGTGCCCATAAAACGGTCACTTTCTAGTTGGAATAGAGAAGCACTCACCTATTTACCTCTCGAGCTCCATGAAACTTGGTTACTCAAAACGTTAGACTCTTGTACAGCTGTACCCAACTGTTCATCGAGGAGATAGTGTGTGACACACAGAGTCCACAAGCTGTCAACTTACTGGATCATGAGGGTTCCATCAGTGGGCGGGCTCGATCAGTTAGTCGTACGGGCCAACACACAACACATTAGAAAGTAGAAGTTCCTAAATGATGGGTTATGCACGCATTCAGACGAAGTATCTCGTGTAAGACATTAGCCGGATGAGATATATGTGACTACTGGGGTACCTGCAACGATATGCAACAGAGGTGGTCCACTAGCTTCCAAGTTAAAGTTCGTTGGTCCCTGCTGTATGGTTCAGTTTATGGACATAATTAGATCCTGTGTAACACACGAATTTCGTTTTAACACACTAACATGCTCTCGTCAGTGTGGGTTAAGACAGAATGATACGCTTCTCCGAACTGCTGACTGATCCTACTCCAGGAAAATCAAGGAGGATACTTTTGTTCGTATACCTGGGGACTCGAGTCCTCTTTGTTATATATATTGAACATCACCCACATTTGATCGTAGCCGTCGCATTCACATAGACTGTTCAGTCGACCACTTTCAAAAGGAAGCACTATACTTGAGTTTCGGTTTTGTTAGGGGTCGTCAGTAGTGCATACCCTTGCTTGTTTACTAGTAAGTAACAAATTCCAGAGACTACACTTCCTACTGGTATACACTAAAAGTGTACTTTATTTATACGTCATAGTAATAGTAATAGCATTTTCAGTGCTGAAATATTCTACTTTATAGTTCACAATTATATATCTGCACTGTGGATTCGTTCGAATAGAGCAAGCGTATTTTCAGTTTGATCGAAGCACTTCAACCCGTTACTGTTTATACGTAAGTTCCAAGCAAATTTTCCGAAACATAACAAATTGTCGGGAATTGTCCTCTGTTCAAACATCGGACATGTGTGCAATCAACCAGCTATTCCCGGTTCTGTATAACAAAATCCGTAATTTTCAGAACCTACTGAACATCCGGTACATGATCAAGTCATAACGTTATAAAGAAAACAGTTTTACTGTAATACGGTAGCCGTTATACTTATTGATTAACTTTGGCAGAACTGTTAGAAGCCAGGCTATGATGGATTCATATCGGCCCCTCAGTGCAGAGTGACAAGGACCAGTTCATTTTAACGGCATGGAAAATATTTCCCAAAAATCTTAACGTTAATCAAAATATATGGCTGACACAGTACTCGTCACTGGTTTGCTCGCTATATTTAGAACAGTTTGCTACCCATACAAAACAGTTTAGAATGGAATAGTCGCGGCAGCCTTAGTAGATCGGCCGCCCAACCCGTGAAACAATTTGTTCCCATCCCCCTGTCCCAGCCTGATTAACACTGACTAACTAGAACCAACTTCGTTTGTGTTCCTAACCATGGCGAAGTAGTGTTAATCTTTTATCCAATTACATTGTCCCTTTAATAATCTTTGATCAATAACATTGTAAATTGTCACTTAATTTTATATAATTGTACCAGCCAAAGAGGAGAATTTATCGAAAACAGTCTGTTCGCTGAAACTTTGTTTTTCATGAATGCTATGGGGATTTTCAATTATCTTAGTAGATCCCACAAACGACGGTTGCCACGATTTGATGTAGTTATGAACGTTTTGGTCGAATCTACACTGTAGCGTTTAGCTGCGGTGTATCAGCTCATCGAGGATGCTGAGGTTTACCTTTCAGCCCTTGAGCTCGTTGTATAGAAAGTAGATCACTTAGTTTTGGCACAGTGCTCTGTGGCGATGAACGCCCACACAGAAGAACCTGTTTGGATGAGTTCCTTCATGTTTAGAGCATAAGTAATTGTCAGCCATACGTATCTAACTTTCGGAGTGGACGTATGGAAATTGTTTCATATACAGTTATTTGGTTGATTGATTTCGGTCTTGTTTTTACTTGTGCGCTTCAGTGGTAAACATTTCTCATTTAAAATAACCGAACGTTTTCCGTACTGGCTGTTCAACTGTATTTCTTAAACGCCTACGCGAAGTGTTGAATGTTTTCATACACTTTACATCAGCCGTCACAGTGGTTTGAAATTCATCTTTGTTTTTAAGCAAGCTGATTAGAAAATATCTTTTGTTCAAGTGCATGCATATTGTGCAAAATTACAATTGTCGAACGAAACTTCTTGTCCATAGATTACTAATAATGATACGGTCCCAGCAGATACTCAAGATTAAAGAAGTACACGTTTGTCTTATTGCTTTGCATCTTCGCCACATTTGAACGATCTTGTAGTTTTACTCAAACGTTATTCGATGACAGTAATTGTGTGAAATATACCCATCTCATAATTGGAAGTAATGGCATGAGTAACCGGTCAGGATTCCCGAACCAATGATGTTCATCGGTGTGTGCAAACGAGAGCACAGTTCTTGTGTGTGCAATCCAGTTTTTATCTCGATCGAGAGATAAACTGTATTAGACGCTTTACGAATTTAAACAAAAAATGAACGCAGGTGAATAAAAAGAGGGGTTAAAACCATTAGCACTTAGTCATTTCACTAACAAGCACAAAGATATAATGAAGCAGAATTTCGTTTAACGACTCGTGCATGTGGGTTAGGAGGGCGGTCAGGAAACTTGAGACACAGGGCGGCTCTCACAAATCTATCAGCTAAGTATACTTATCAGATTCCCAATCAGTTTAGCCGTTACTACAGAGTCTGGCAGTATGTCGAAGTATTGTCAGATACTAATTTTAAAGAATATTTGTTCATACTATATGCTACCTATTCCTTACTGTAGTCTACGAGGTTCGTCTTTGGTTAACGGGAAGAAGTCTGCTACTTGATGGTCTGGCGTATTTATTTTATAACTAAGAACTGCCTCTTGTAATGTCTGTATGTAATGCTACGGAAATTATTCTTTCTTCATCAGCTCATTTCACTAGAGGGGCCATTCGCTAGATTGCTTGCTGTGACAGTAACTGGTCCTCACGTTGCTATGACTTTTCACTAAATGTTGCGACGATCAACTGGGCTCCTTTTTCCCCGCAACAATAGATGTATTCCACAAGGTTGAAAGCACAAAGTATGTGTGTTGACTTGACTGTGTTGATCTTGTAGGACCCATGTCTTCTATTTACACCTGTCTTTCGTCTGATGTTTCAGTGCGAATCCTGAACGTTGCAGCATCAATATGCGAGACAAATTGCGCAGCAAAATTCCTCTACTTAAACGAGGGTCTCAGTAAAAAACTTATGGATGGTATCCAGATGCGTTATTTTACATCATGATCACGGACATATCCAGATTGAAATTGCTCCATCAGATCGTTCATCGCTGCATTATTCATTGTTCATTAAGGTTACTTTTATACAAGTCACATTTCGTTATCAGTATATGTGAAAACCAGAGCTATCCGGGTTCCCCCATTTGGTCGCTGATAAAGAATGACGAAATATCTATGGAATTCATACATTTAATCCTGATACTATTCTTAAACAATGTAACAATTCAATCTCGGAATAGTGGCCCACAATTTGATGAACTACCATCCTGCCAGTTTGTTTTGAGATGAGACAGACAAAGTGAGAAACAGTCAAATTAACAGACCAAGCTTTTGAGCACTTGGCATTTACAGATCGCCTCACGCCTCTCTCTCTCTGTTTAGTCGGATTTATGAGGTAGGTCCCAATGAGACTGAAATATACTTCCCTAACGGGTAAGTTGTTACCAATCGGTCTATTATGATTTAACAAAGAATGTCATAACTACTCAATTGTTGTTCAGTAGATTGGCTAGATGAACAGCAAGTAGATGGACTATAATCGGCCATACAGCTTGGCCGAGGTTTATAATAAATGGAACCATAAGTTTGCTTTATCTATTCAAAAACATAGATTGGACGACAGACATTGTAGGACATCACTTCACATGGTCTGTTGTATCATAAACTTGCATTACTAAACGTTAAAAACAGAAATTATCTTAAGGTAGCAGAATAACCAAAAGTTTAACTTGACATATTGTGAGTAAAATTAGTCGTAATGGCGACATACTCTATTGTTATTGCCAGTTTTTCGCGAATACATGTTGGAAATTAGATTCGTGATGGTGAACTCTCGATCACATTCAATAGATCTAACTTCTGTATAAAAAGCGCATCTAGTCTAGACTTCCTGAATGGAGGTCATAGAAAATCGATCGTTGCTCTTGCTGGTTCATTCATGTTCATATAATCAAATTGGCAGCGTTCGTCTTCGTCAGTCATCGTAACTCTTCGCAATCATTGTATTCATGTATTGATGATGTCGCCTCGTTTGGTGGTTAGATGCTTGCAACCTAAAATCCAAACTCGTGAAAAGTTGAACGTGCAAACAATCAACCCGATACACCAAATCCATTACTATTCACAACAAACATGTATACGAATTTCACTTGTCCAACAAACTGGCTAAACAATTAAACGGGTAATCGTTATGTCCACTTTAATCAACGACGATCAATGAGACCAGCAATTCTTGCAGACCGAGTTCTGCGTCGGTCGGTGATAAATCTACTTTGTTAGCCACTTGGTTGAATATTCTGTCATTCGAACGGTTAGTATTTAGGGGATAACTAACTGTATGCTCTTAGTTAAACCATATGCTGTGAAAAATCAACACGTTTATCACACTCAACGTTTAGAGTGTAACAGTTTGAGGGTGCTTTTTAATTAACTGGAACAAAATGCTTAGATGGATGTCGAGTATCGGTCTTCTACAGGCATGACTATGTTCGGACAATTAGTGAACTGTAACACTGCGAAGCATGAAGCTGTAGTCAGGGTGCATTCCGGAATTATCTCGATGAATAGTATTCTACATATTTGTTCTCAAAGGGCCGGGAAAGGTTATCATAATCCGATGGCATCGTAATCACCCTAATCTTACTATGATTGAAGTTTGTAGTCGAGTATTCTCACACCATGCTGACTTCATTATCTCAAGCGTCCAACGACAGATCGGCCTGCCCTCTGATTAGTGTAGTACGTTAACTGTAGTATTGGATCAGAATACGTTTCTTTGTTCCGGAAACCTTGTGACGTTTCACAAATGAACTGTCTGGATGAGCGTTGAAATTCTCATGGAAGTACTTGCTTTTGAAGTCTATTGATAGACATGTCATTACACGTGGCTTTTTATAGTTGACTACTAGGATGTGTTCATCCAGTTTTCGGAGACCTTCCATCGGAGAATTCCATAACCTCACGGACAACCGCGAAAAAATCTACATTGTGTAGGGTGTTGTCCAGAAGTGTTAATCGCAATGAGTGTATCCACAACCGGTTCGGATGTACAGTGACAAGTTGTGCTGACCGTCAACAACAATCTGTCCCTACTCTATGTAAGATCAACAAGAAAGGGTCAACACAGATAATCGAGTGCTAGAATTCCATAGACTACTTGATTACTTATATTGGATTCAGTAGCTCCCTTTTATTTGTCCATTTGTAAAGTTTCGATACCCCATGTAGCAGCGTTACCGAATGTGAACAACAGGGTTGCAGGTTCGAATCCCAATTGCCGTAGCGGCTCCTAATCAATTTTCGGTGGCCCGGTGGGATTCAGACCAAACGTTGTATGGCGGCAAAGTCTAATTAGTTGAATCCTGTAACCTTCGTTTTTCGTCATCTTCCTGATACTTTAATATTTTGATGTTTCCTTGGTGTCCCGCTACTTGTTTTGGGTAATTTGTCATCAGCCTATAGCACATTTTTTAAATCTTTGTTCAATCCGAATTTTTTAACCACATTACTGGTGTTATGATAGTTTCATCCTTGAATACTTTCTCCATTTGACTTTTGGCTGCGCTTTGGATCCATCAGGTTACGGTTTACCAATTAAACACTTAAATCCCAATAAGGACGAATGGAAGTCAACGCGGTCTACAGAAGTCCGAAGCGGACAAACCACCACTGCAAATTTAAACAAACGTTTACTACGTTTTTGTTATCCAATTCCAACACTAATTCATACCCTGGTTTTTTGGAACCGTATCAACATGCGGACTCATCAATCTGTCAGGATTGTCATGGTTACCCATCCCTCAAAAAAGATTGCTGTTGGGTTATTAATGTAGAACAGATCGGTGGTTTGGCCGCTTGTCCTATACTTCACCTCACCAACACCGTCAAACCTACCAAATAAAATCTCTCAGTTTAACGTGCTATCGTACAAACTCACCGGTTTCAGCTATCTATACCATGAATAAAAATGATCCGCATGACTCCTGTCATTTAAAACAATGACAATTTTACATACTTGAAACTGAACTCAGTTTGTCAGCTAGTTTATTTGGTCTGACGAAATCTCTGTGAGTTGACTGATAAAAAAACCAACTAACTACTTAGTATGTTATTCTTTTGCCTTTCTGCTGGTTCAAGTTTATTGCATAGTTCTACTATACTTCCCAAGGTTTCCACGCAAGTTGTACTAACCAGTCCAGCTGGTAGCTAGTTCTCAGTGACATCCCTGAATATTGCTTGTCCAATACGAGCGTTCTAAAGTCATAATTATCAAGATTCGTGAAGGCAGTCCGTGTTCCCCAAGCAAAAAATGAACTTTAGTCCATGTAATACTTCAGATATATCGGTAAATGCTTCAAAGACGAGTATATTTATCTTGTAGTCTACAAACTTCGAAACGTGTAAGAGTTCTTGCCCAATCGATAATCTGACTTAAGCATGAGCTTGCGAGCCCTTGACTGACGATTCAGACAACGTGTGTGGTGACTGGTTGATCAGATGATTTACCAGAGTTGACTGGTAAGATGCACAGATGAACAAGGGTTTCATTGTTAGTACGTGCAGTTCTGGCAACAGAATGTTCATTTTTGGAATCCCAGCAAATTGTTGAATGCACATCAATAAACTCTAGCAACACTGAATAAAGAGTGGCGTCATCAGCTGCTAGCGGACAAATTGGTTCAGTAGATGAAAAACTATATGACAGAAAATGGATAGTTACGGACGATGTCACAGCTTCTCTAGTTTTGCATATTTGAAGACAAGCCAAAATGTGTGTCACAAAGTTGTTCCGGCTGAGTAACTTCGGTGCATACAACTCTCGGGGATTCTAATGTAATAGCATTTAGAAGACCATAGCTCGGGCTGTTAGTTTGAATCAGAATCTCCACAAAATGACCGTGTTTATTGACAAGGATATGGTTTACTGAAAGGAGATTTTATGAAAACCGTAGTATTGGATGACAGGATTACACACAACCTGGTAGCTGTCCACATCTATGTATCCTCAAGGCCATGATTTGCGTTTGATGTAAGAACGAACAACTGAACAAAAAACTTAGGTTACCGAATTTCCAACTAGTCCTAAATCCAGGTGAATTTGTTGCATATACTCACAACTTCTAGATTATCTCTTGATGTAGTAAATTTGGTGAAAGCCATTGGTAATCACTCTCGAAACGAAGATACTTAATGTGCATACAAATGTCACGAACTCAGTTTTCTACAAACGTTCAGGTGGCAGCAGTTTCTACATGGATTCTGTTCATTCTTTTATTTATATTGTCGAAATGTAGTCCGACGATGTAATCAAACTGGAGCACAAATTTACTGGTAGTCCAGTTTAGATAAACCACATAGTTCAAAGCTGATGAAATTTGGTATCCTTCAATCAATTGTCACAACGTTCAAAGTATTTAAGTTCCTACAGTTTGATAGACAAGGCTTTCCCAGTGGCATCTCACTGTTTGTTCTTTTTGAATGACTTCATTATATCGATGCGAAACATTTTGCACACACGTTTACCACTCGCAGATTTGTGTACACTTTGATAAAAACCCAAAATAGACTGTTCATTCTGCTAAAAACCGGGGGGGGGGGATAAAATACGAAAATTGGTTGATGTACTCACTGGTATCAAATATGTAATGACATGAATAGGCTTTTTATATCAAAAAATCAGAGGGGTGAGATGACACAGTCACTCACTGTGTTAGGAAAGTTTACTTATTCTACGGCAAGGTCAAGTTCACGAACTGTTGTTTCTGGACACACAAGACTGGCTTCAGTCCATTGCTTGCAGTTACTCTAGCAGGAATCTTGAATTAAAATGACCTAATAGGATTTTGCACGCACCAGCTGAAAGAGTTTGTACTACACTACGTATCAAATGCATCTCAACAAACCACTCTGAGTTCACTATGAGACTAATCAATCTACGGCCCTTCTAGACATCTTCGTCACGGGACAATCACACAAAAAAGTTGAAAATGTTTTTACCATAAAACTGGTCAGTATCCAAACTTTAGTAGTTTCACACCAATTCAATGAGACGTATGTTATTTCACCATACCAGGGAAATGTATATTCCTCAGTCGCTTTGCATAATGAAATCCAACACCGGCATTCAACACTACAGTCGGCTAGTTATCCGCTTGTATCTAGTGAGATGCACAATAAACCTGTTTATGTTGCAGTGAGAAGTGTAGCTGTGCATTTGTAGAGCGTCATTTTGCAGGTAACCAACACAGTTGAAAATGTAATGGAACGAATCAAAGAATTCGATCGGCAGTTGGTTGAGCATTGTATGCGGTCTCTCTCATGATATTTTGTTCAACCGGCGGAATACCAATCCAATCCGTATGTCATTTCTCATTATATTTATCAGTTTTAATGTGAGCACCAGGTCATTTAGGTTGGTAGAATGGAAAGACAATTTTACTACGGAGTAGGTGGGTCTGTTGCAACTTGGGTTGAAAGTGAGATGAAACAGATTCCACCAATTGGTGTTCAGCAACCATTGCAATGCAGGTAGCCAGTATTTCGGATAGTTGTGAACTGTGATGGTCTTGTTCGTAGCTCGGGTTGATGGTTTTGGTATTGGTATGTTTGCCGAGCTTGGCATTTAGGTTGCAAACGTTTCATCACCAATCTCCACGCTCGAAAAACTATACGCTAAAACGATTACGCACTGATGATGTCACCTCGCTTGGTGATGAAACGTTTTCAACCTAAATGCCAAGCTCGGCGAATATACCAATACCAAAAGGTAGCCAGTATGTTTAATTACACTTCATTCTTGGTCTTTAGATCATGGGTGATTCCGGTGGATGTTTTCCAGGTTGTTTAGGTTACTGAAACTTGCTGGTTACTTCAATTGTCTGAGTATGTCAACCTCAATTGATTATCGGTCTGAAACTGCTGTGGTTATGGGGTCTTGTATCTTCATTTCATCGACCTACTCTGAATCTACTGTACGGAGTTCAACGTCACAGCGTAGGCCCAGTCAGATGCGGCAGATTTCCGAGTCGACTGTTTGATACTCCTGTCATCAACTTATTTTCAGGAAGCAACTGCTTTCCACTGATCGGTTTGACTATGTAGTCGTGGTCGTGCCGTTATTCCTCCTTCTCGTACCTTGTCTTTCTTGAATGTCTTCGTTGGAAGCTCCAGCTTGATGTTTGAAGAAACACTAAACTAGTCAGTGTTTGCCATCTCGTGTTTACGCATGATTGTCTCCGTTTTCTTCGTGGTTGTTAACTAGTTGTGACTGAATGTACTCTTGATGAGTTAAATCAAGGTAACTAACACACACATTACCATATCCACAACTGAGTGTTCCTTCCTAATCATCTCAATTTTTTTACCGACCACAGACAACTAACCGGTACTACATCAGTCTGTACAGTTTTGACGAAGGCTTGCGGCTAACAAAGTGTGAAATACTTCCAGGTCATTATAACCAGCCATTGACAGTCTACTCCGTATATCCAAACAATTAACCATTGCCTCATACTTGACGTGAGAGCATCAGTTGTGCTTCAACTTGACCTCTAGGTTATCTGTCCTTGAGTTCCAATTGTTTTTGCTTCTCGTATTAGTCTTGGAACAACAAAGTAACGAATAGGACTTATTTTCTGTGTTCATTCATCAGACTAATTACAACACAATAAATATGCACTACTAACGAGATCTGCTTAGAGCAAAACTCGAACCTAGTGCTTTTTTTCGGAAGAGGCCAGCTGAAAAGTCTATAGGAATGCGACAGCTGCGATCAATTGTGGGTGATGTTCAATCCATATGAAAACCAAAACCCTCTACTACTTGTCAGACATGTGAAAATAGTAACTAGGATGAGTGAGATAATCGGTCAATAGCGATTTGCGACAGCGTGTTTGTTATTAGTTACGCAATCACTGTACCAAATTTCAGGTTTCACTGATCGTGGGCCAGGGAAATTTAAGTGTCCGCATGGACGTCTTCTGAGCACAGAAGCCAGGGTTACGCAATCGGATGTTGATGACCTCAGCAACCCTCAACATTCGGACTCTCAGTGTTTTTGTTCGATCACTTTGGCGTTCGGTAGACAATCTGAGGGGCATCTTTATACCGACAGAATGATTAGAGTCGGTCAAATGAGCTCTAGTTACTGTTTTCATATCAGGCGTACATTTCCGGATGATTGTGTGAAATAAATTTGGTGTTCCCTGACCAATGCCATTTCACTCTTTCTCTCTCGCACACACAAACACCCCTCAGTGTTTCGTGCACTGAATATGTAATGATCAGTTGCGTACCGGTTGAAGACTTCTACTGGGTGCGTGCTGTTCCAGAGTTTAAATCACCTACAGGTGAACCCCATTAAGCATGTGTCCAGTTTTGAATAGAAGAGCTTGGGTGTGCGTCGTAGTTCATCTATGTGCGCTTTCTCGGGCAACCGCTTACATTAACTAATGGCAGGTTGTTAGTCTTTGTTGTTGTTGTTGTTGTTGTTGTTGTTGTTGTTGTTGAATTCTCTTTTTAATTGTGAGGATGGTTTGGTCAGTTTGGGTTGCTAACACGCAAACGTTTAGTGAGACACGTGGTTAAATCATTCTTAAACTTCAAGTGGCGTCTGGGCTCAGTGATCACTAGTACAACAACGCCAGTTGATTCGTTCGTGGTTGGTTTACCGCCATTTGCTTTATTCAACAATTCAACTACTGTTTAAAATTCAGTCAACCTTTCAATACGCACCAAACTGTCCACACGAGATAGATCAAGTGCATGGTCTCGAGCACAATGAATGAAGTATCGCCCATGTATTCTGAGGTTTGAATCTAAATTCTGTGTCGTGTCCAAACCGTGCCAAACCGTAGATTAGTGACGTTTACAAGTGTTTTGTTCAAGGTACATACCCTAACTCAGTTTTGGGTTCCTAAGACAGTTTTGCCTGTTTAATCGAGTTAATACAAAATCTTAACAATTCGTTTTTTGTATCACCAGACATACTAAAAATCAAAGCTTTAAAGGTAAAAGATTGACAAGTAACTGTCTATCAATCAGTGTTTATCAACTCTAAGGATTTAAATGGCCTGGATCATCATCTATGTATCCAAGAGGTTTATCGATGTCGTCTGAATAACAAAACCGTATGGAGTACGAGGGAAGTCGGCGTCGCGTCATTCAACATTAGCACAGACAAAATGTCTGACCAGTATAGCAGTCTACTAACCTAATATGTCCAGCGATCTAAGACGATGGGCTTCGTACTCCAGGATGCATCAAATTACCGTGATAAATCCTGCCGGAAAAAAAACAGAGTGATGCTGAAGTGCTTTGTCCACCATTTAGGCATAAAACTTTGGCTGCGTGGTGTTTCCATTCGTTTCGTTGGGAATGAACTGAGATGGTTGGGTTCATAGGACGCTGATGATAAGTGTATAGCATATTAAACACAAAACTGACGACAACTGAGGGTGGACCACAACAGACTTAACTTTATCAAACTTTATTGTACAATATTTATTCGTTAATTGCTATGAACAGGGATTGTAACTAACACCATATATCTAATTGCTTCAATTATTCGTTACTATTTATGATCGGTTATAGTAAACCACATGAAACGAGTAGATGGTTATCTGTTCATGTCCACTCCACGACAAATACACTCTGGAACCTTTCACTCATCTCTGGTTAAACAAATACTAACAATCATTGGTATCATTGGAATTTTATAGATTATAGAAAATCTGTATAACTGAGATACATCTGTCTGAGTGCTGGGCAGTAGCAAAAAACGGCGTAGAATAAGGGAATTGTAAACGATATGTAAACAAAAATGAATGGTTAGCATGAATGAAAATAAGACTACGTTGGCCTGGAAGAGAAGTGTGATCCGAACACGACAATCAAACCGAAGCCAACCATACTGTGATAAGTAATGATGCGCTAGATTTAACACCAGCGGTCTTACACTATTTCAACACTGTGCTGATGATCATGCTGTTTGGTAATTTGTGCTAACGTCCCAAATCTACGCATCATTTCCTCGCTTAGACTCATCCATTGTAGCATATGTTGTTATGACTTGTGTCGTGTCCAAATGCCCCGGTGTTTTTATCATGGACGATTCTTTAATGAATCCGTTCTTTCATATATATATATACAGTTGTATAATATATTATATATATATATTGGAAATGTATAGAAATTATGTTTGTTTTGTGAGATAAATGTTCGACTTTGTGCAAATCATCGGTAAAGTGAAATCGAACATTAGTCTTACAGACTAACTATGATTTCTATACATTTCTATACATTTCTAAAACGGAAAATCAGTGTCCAGTTGATGATCTCAATTACAAGCACAAAAATAGTCTACCGCTTCTTTGAGTTTGACATTCCTGCGCAGTAATGTGACATACGGTCATAGCTGCTTGTAACTTCTAAAGTTGAACGAATGATCAAAATTCCCTAAGCTAAATATATGGTTCACTCTGAAATGTACTAACCTTTCTCTAACTGGTTCCACTATTTACTGATGTGGTATTTTATATGGAACATTAGATAACAGTATGTCTGGGTTCATACATCAATAGTGTCATGATTACTTTTATCTCTCTATTAAGAATGATTATGGAGTCTTCGGTTACAAAAACACTGTGAAATTGGTTTGTTTAAAATTCATATAAAATCAAATTAACGTAATTCATAAATCTGTTGCATGAAAATGATTCTTCTGTGCATGTGTGTTCTAGGCTATTCCATATGTAAATCGCCACTAATCTGTTGAGGTTGTAGGGTAACAACGAGAGGGTTTTGAAATAATGGACTGATTGGCACCGAACTCTGAGAATTTTTATAGAGCAGTCCAGAATTCCACCACCTATTGCCACTGACCTCAGGGTTTCATTGGTGTTCCATAATTTAGTGTGAATCTATTTAAAAGTTTGTTCACTCTGACTGACAGTTGTTCATTTTACAGACGCTTGCAACAGCAAAGAGTGCAAATATTACGCCATTTGCCAGCGGAACTTGGATGGAGAACCACAGTGCATCTGCCCCACCGGTTGTCCAGCTGTTGGTGTAAGTGAACGCGGTTAATTTGTTGAATACTTGTTGATGTTAGCCCCATGGAAGAGATGCATGGAATATTCCCTTTGTAGTAAACACTTTTAAGTCAATAATCTCCATCTTGTTCGATTATACCTTGTTACTCTGATTAGGGTAGTTCCTTGCATTGACCACTCAGCTGTTGGTCACTGTCACAATAACGTTATAGCGTGCAAGATCCTCGTTAAAAGTTGACAGCATATAACTCCAGGTATCGTTCAATAGATACTGCAGCTATTATAAGTTTGTAGTAATGAGGTGTTGGTTAATAGTGCGAGCTGACCAATCATAAACTTGTTCAATTGGATAAAGATTTGGTGATGTTCGAACTTGACATCTTACAGCTCGCAACAATCTCTATTGTCCTTAGCACTTACATCAGTTCCAGTCACCTGGTAGATTCCGTGAATTTTCCTCACTGGATTTTATACTTAACCCGAAAGAGCACTGAACAGAGAGATCGTTGGAGCGTTATTAAATGTTTTTTTTCCCCATCCTTTTGTTTCAAATGTTGATCGCCTATTTCTGTGGTAACTCTTCTTTGATCACTTCTATTTGTGCAGTTCATGTCTCCGATTACAAGGCAACGTTGTATACTTCATACTGTTTCTTGAATTCTCTAGAGAGTTGTTAATCCCGAATATTGATTTGCCTACTCGATAAATGTCAATATCACCTTACGTTTCGTTGTCATCAGACATCTCAGATCACCCGATCGATCACAAAAGTTTGTGATTGATGTGTTACTATTTCATGTAAGCCATTGTCCAACAATGGAGTTCATAAATTTAGCACTCGAGAATATCATAAGACACATGTTTGTTTGGTTGCCGAATGATGTCACAGAAATGCAGCAGGCTACGTTTGAAAAGCAGGTCACGTGAGCTACGCAGTATTTTGTCTGACAGTAATCATATAATGTCATTGGGTTTGTCTACAGTACTTGGAATAATCAGACAGCTTCAGTTGTGCTAGTACGAACTCATTAAAACTATCAACCTAAGAAGCATTTGCATCACTAAGTCTCAAAGGTTGCTAAAATCTCAGAAGGTTGATTTATGTGCTGCCTTCTATCAAAGTTAATATTTTAAGCAACACAACTACGTATGTCATATTAGTTATCTGCTCCAATAGCTGTTTGAAATATCGTCCATATCACTCAGACGATGAAGGGAGAATAAAATTGTGACTATTTTGTCCTCAAATAAACTATACCAAAGTAAACAAACCAGGTTTATAACCCAGAACACATTAAATAAGTGTAAATCGTTAGAAACCAGTTTCGGATCTTACCTGCAACTGCTATTTTTGACTGACTCCGGTTAGTCTGATCGTGTTTGTTTGAGTTATTGCTAGTAAGAGGTCGTTATGTTTTGATATCCACTCCGATCTAAATTGCATAACCTATAAATTTGTAAAACACTCGTTAGTTTTTGAAATAATAAACATAAATATTGCCTGTGAGTTACAAGTCCTTTTTTGTAATTTCAGGTGGACCAGAGTGTTTGCGGTACCGACGGTCAGACTTACGAGAGTGAATGCCATCTCAAAGTTCGATCTTGTGCAGAACAGCGTGATCTATATGTGGCACATCATGGACCATGTAGTACGTCTGTATATATTGCAACCAATTGCATAGTTATTAACAAACGGGCATTTTACTAATGTTGTCACCTACCAAACTTTCCTCATTTCAACTTTTCTCAGTACGAATAGAAAACAGTAGAGCTAATATTATCGTACCAACACCGACGAGACAATCAAGTCTAACCAGATAACCAATGAGTTGATGCTTTACCAACTGGGTTTGAATAGCTTCACTTCAGGAGGGAGGTTTTTAACGTCTTGCGTACACGTGTTATTATAATCTAATGATATACAGTGTACCCCCAATCGATGATATGTGCGTATGAGGTAATCGTCCATTCAAAGTTATCTTGGGTCATAACATTGATACAACTAAGACAAAAATAGAATAATCATCAACCATTTTTCCATATCGAGAATTCCAACTGTTTAAATCGGACAACGGGTGAGAATCGTTGGAACTCCTAGAGCGTATCGTTCAACTCTTAATGATAGATATTTCACAGGTGACCGAAACAAGGAATCTGCTGAATACTACACGTTCTAGACGAGGAGTCGAGGATCTAGTTGAGTTCCAGCTGTACATGATGTACATTTGATCACACACTTCTTCGGTCAGACTTACCAGCCAGTCTGCTTCGAAAACAAGCAACAGACTCAAGTTTCACCCTTGTTAAAGCCGGTCAGTAATGTATTTTCCCCCCGCCTCCGGAACGACAAATGTGACAACGTTTTTGTGAAGTAACCTCGTCGTCCACCACGTCATCGACCTCACTTAGACAGGATTGAATTATCGTATTTAGCCATATTCGCATGTGAATAACGTTCAGATTGCTTAAGAAAAGACAGCTACTACTTGTTGACTTTGACTGGCGACCCGAAGACTGAGAGCTCAGAGTCCGGTCGAAATCTGTTACATATTTCCTGACTTACAATGTGCACCACTGTCGAGCCCTAGAAAGATCGATCCCCGAGTCTAGCGCTTTTGTTCGAAACAGGTTGACCGCAACGTCCACCTGAATGAAAAAGCTGCAATCAAGTTTGACTGCTGTTCAACTTGAACGTTTACGTTTCCTAATCTTGTTGACAATACACTTCCTAATTGATTATCACTTTCTCTTAACTATTGTGTTTCGACGACAATCGTTTGGGTCAAAATTCAACAGTTCGAAAAGTGGCACCCTGTTCGAGCTTCTTAACAGATTGGCGACCATTGGTCGTTTATTCTACACTGTTGTTACACCATACGCATTTTTGTGGAGGTGTTATAGTTCCAATAGGTTTACTTTTCTTTTCTGGTTAGGTAGAGAAGGTAAAATCACATTGTGAGTCAAGGATTACAAAACCATCTATTGTTACTGTTACTTTCACTCTCCTTTCCAATCTGATCATCAGACAGTTTATGCTTGTGTAGCACAAGCTGTGTAGCACAAGCTGTGTAGCACAAGCTTCTACAGCAGTCTATGTCAATCTGTCTATGGTTTACTCAATCCCAAATATCTAACCATAGCGCTGGTTCTCTGGTGGAATTCAGTCGTCATTCCCGAACCGCTGCTCCTTCCTCAATTGGCTGTTATATTTTTGCCGGTGTGCATATACCGACGACCCGGTGGGTGCTTTCATTAACGCACACGGTAATCTTTACTGGCAAGTGAACCATAAGCCCTTAATAAAGGATGGTTTCACACCGTTTTGCTCGGTTAAGTGCTTTTGAACCGAGGAGTTTGATAACAGCAATTTTGGTTGACCGTGGGAACCCTATCCCCTACCTCACTAAGAGTAGTTCTCAATCAGAATGAAATAATGCTTTACTGCTTTCAGTTTTGCAGCAGGATGCATTACGCCCACTTGGGAGTTGAGTCTTGCCTCTTATATTTCCAAGCAAAACGGTTAACAACTACGTTGCTTACAACTCATCTTCGATGTAATCAGATCGGTATATCAGCAACTTCACAAACAAACCCATATTAAAACCAGTCACAAGTAACAGAGTATCTTTGGCTACTTACTGACGAGATTTCATGGACATAGTTAAGTTTGAATACTCAAAAAGGACTGAACACACAACGTCTCAACTTAAATGACGGTAAGAGCTGCATACATCAAACCTTTCGCTAAGACTGATCTTACCTGTGGCTGACCGGTCAAACTCTTGAAACTGGCTCTTTAGTTTTCTAACTCATACACTTGACCACGCTTTTTGAAACTACAGTACTGATTGTGGAACTTGTTTTTCGATAGACCAGGCCCTACGCGAGGCATTAGTACCAGTACGCATTTTGTAGCGTTGACGACCAGTTGATAAGTATCAATCTATACACGAACAATTAAAGGCCAGACTTGGTCTACCGATAAATAGATTGAACGAGTTGAATGGTATACTACATTCCTTATGCGTATAAACCATTGCATATTTGGTTTGATTACCTAATTATCTCGTAAAAATAAATAATACATCAATCATTATTCATTATTTGAGTGTCTCCAATCGAACAGCTAACGTGAAATTCCGTATGAGCACTACTGGGTTACAAGCAGTTGGAATGTTGTAATTTAGTAAATTTCACTTTATTTTTATGCATGAACGTTCGCTAGTATGTTATAGAGTATAGTTTACATTTATGACTCACTGAGTACTTCATCGACTTGTGCTCTAATATACAACCTAATCTAGTGCTTTGTGAATGGTAATGCACTATTAGCAGTACAGTTTTACAGTTTCACTCTATGTATACTGTGGTTTCTATGGTTCTTCCCTGAAACGACATAATTTGCATGCATTTATCGGTACACTGAAACTTAACGAACATTGAAGTGTCACCGAAATCAAAAGCTTCAATAGAATCTTGACAGTTTCTTTCTAATTCCCGCTTATCGTCTTGATCGTTGATCATTTGTCATGCACTGGTTACTTTTTAGATGGCAAAAACTGGATACTACTAACCCCAGACCGGACCTAGGGATGACAGTCTCGGAAGATTTCATACTGTCTGCTAACTGGTTCTCGATGTTGATTCCGTTGCTTGGAACATATTAGTTAGGGAGTTTAACCATAAAGGCCATGTTCAAGAGCAGAGAGTACAGCGGTGGGATACATACTGTATTTTAACGCTCTGTTAATTTTCTTACTTGGAATGAGTTACTTCTCCATGAATTGTCAGAAGTGATCTTCTGTTGACCTAAAAAACGTCATTTGTCCTCGTTTGCTGTATGCTGTTTTAATCTAAACACATGCACAATCAGACGCAAACAAGCATAGGAAGCCCTATCGGATCTGTTGAATCGAAGTTGTACTCGCTGAAGACGAATCACTACTTCCAAGCGCTGCTTCAGTTAGCGTGCATCCATCACGCACATCTTCATCCAGACTAAAACTTGAAAGGTGGCTATGAATCACTGAGAAGTACGGCTATGCATAATCTTCAATCAAGACCTACCATAGATGCGTACACATATTTCGCCGGCTTATTTTGTTTATTCAGTTTTTTCTCCTTTGACATTGCCAACGATCCATAAGTCCACGCATTCTACGTCTCCTACACTCATAGGAGACGGTTTTAGGAAACTTCATGATTCTTGGTCCTGTTCACACATGAAATTACGCGTCTACACCCGTAAGTATATTTAGAACTGCCGGGAATTAAACGACGCACATGGTCTCCGTATTGTCCATACTCACGAAATAAATACATCAAAAACGTCTGCTGGCATTTATGGCCTCCACGGAGCTCAATATTTAACCAATCCGCATGAATATAACGGAATACTAGTGAAACAAATGCATGAGTAGTACATTTGTCGATGGCTTTTCTGTCTGATGAAGAACAGTGATGAGATCGCCAGTTATTAAGCGCACAACAAGTGAAAAATGGGCGTTATCGTCGAAACCTCCAACGATGATGGCTGCTGGTACAAACTGACTGCGAACTTCCGTTTTGTCCCTATGGCAGCGACTTTGTGTATACAACATCAATATTTGCTTGAAACACTGGGTTCCCTTTAATAACTTCACCAGCGCAGAAAGAAGACATACGTTGCGATATGTTAACATTGCGCTATGTGCACAGAAGTGATTGAAGCAACCTGAGGGTTGTCGTGGTGGTGAGGACATAATACGTGATGTGGTTGTATACGTGTCCTTGTTTATCTCTATTTATGTGTCATATGTAACCTGCATGTTTTACGTTTGCGACTGATGAGAGCAAACGAAATGTTAACACATCGCAACATATTTCTTCCTTCTGCGCAAATGAAATCAATATTTGCATTTTCCACGAAACATCTAATCACTTGCCTGATCTGAGGTGACGGTCTTTCGATTGTAGTGTCAATTTATAGAACACCTGTATAAAAACGATCAGTGCATAATTGAATACGTCAAAACTGACTGTGTTAGATCAGTGCAAGTTTAGTGCAATGAACTGAAAGAAATAACTTTCATTTGCCATGAAGTTGTTTGCTTGGAAGCTGTCTAAATCTTAAGGTTGAACATTAGAATTAAAATGTAAAATTACTGATTAGTAGTTTGACAGATTTTGATAAGTTAGAAAAGATCCATTTGCAAAAAATCTGCACTTTAGCTGGATTCACATCAGTGACAAAAACAACATGTCCAAACGCGGTAAATACACTTGTAACGTCTGAACTGAAGCTTGTTCTCATGGTTGGGTGGTAGTGAAAAGTCAGTATCAATCACTAATGTATTTACGTTGGTTGCCATGATAATGATGAACAATTTGAAGATCGTGCGGTTCATGATGATGTTGATGGTGACGAATATGCTAATGATGGTGGCCTAACCATTCTCATCCACACCGATGCTTAAGACACCGATCGTTCTTGAGCTTCCATCTATTTCAGTTCCATGGACAAGGCTTCTTTCGAAGCACGACCTTTTTAAGGAATTTTGAGAACTAAGTAAACTGGTTGTATCTCGGTGGACTTTTAACTGGGCTTTAAACTCGAAGTAATTTCAGTTCTGCCTCAATAAATGTGTGGTTGTATTCAATAGATGAATATCAACCGAAAACAAAATTTTTACGATTGCTTCATTAGCCGACGGCAATCGTGTAAGTGTTCTGTACTGCTTGTTTTTAATTCAAACAACCACAACTTTTTCATCGCGTAACATAATTACAGGGTATGTAATCCCAGAGCGCACTGCCACCTGAAATTAACACATTACACGATTCAATTATTTCTCAACTTGATTGATATTTGTAGATTTTTCCTCATTCTCCAGCCGTTGATTTGCTTACAGTGTGACAGCGACATTTGATTCCTTTTGATGAGGCATCCCGATGCACTAATTGCAAACACCCATGGTTGAGTTCGCTGAGATGCAATCACATTGAGAGCGAATCGAGATAGTGGTTCCTGCCTGTGGCAATTACTCGTACTCCAGTACTGGGCAAACCGTTGCAACAGCTACCCACCATCATCAGAGCGACATGACGCCAACTTAAACTTGCCACTTAGACGAGACGAGACCATACCAAGGCCATCGACCTAGGTCTTTATACCCCTCACCAGAACGACTATTTCAGAGGGGTATATCATCTTAAGAGCAGTTAGATCCAAATAAAAGGTGCCCCTCACAGCAATGTCATTGAAGTCAGTTGGAATGTAAGCAAACACAATGAAAAGTTTTCTGAAGAGTTGGTCCCTACAACTGGCCTTGATAGAACCTACCAAGCGGACGGCAAAACGTCTACTGTTAACAGAAATTTACCGTGGTACTAAGAAACATATTTAGTCCAGCCCAACCGGTAATTGCAGCCGTGAAGCTACCAGAAGTGTGCAACCAATGTCCTGGATTCTAGTCTCTGAAATACACCCAACGTAAACATTTAAAGAATCTAGCTGCCTAGAACGGCATGTCGATCTACTTGTTTTAGAGTGCTAACGTTAAAAGCACCCGCACTCTAGACTTTGGCACGAGTTGACAAAGGCTGGACGTGGCTTCCTAAGAGGTGCGGACCAACTGGATAGCTATGAGTTTTGTGGGGGCTGTGAGTACTCACAAGAAATGGGAGTCAGGATGGGCCTGAGAGGTGAGTGAATGGGACAGAGAGAAAGAATGGTCTGTAACGGCATGTTTTCGTCTATTCACCTAGCTGTAGGCAACCCAGTTTATACTGCGAGATGGCTGACACAGTATGGACTTGATAGCGTTGTAGATATTCAGAAGTCTTCTTAAACTTCACGGTTGAACTCAGATTCAGAAACTTCATTGACGACTTGTGCGTATGATGCACCCGTTAGGTGGCCAGCACAATATATAGATATATATTTGACAGATAGTTTTTTTTTCTTGATGCGCTCTACCTGAATTGGTCCAGAATCAAACGTTGACATTCTTGATTGAATGGACCGTGGTGTTGTTGACCTAGTCTAGGATTTCCTCTACTAGATCATCGTATTTTTCGCTTTAAAGGGTTTTTAAAACTACAGTAGGTTATAACACATGTACCATAGATTCTTCTTGAGGAACTACTGACAAAACCGGTCTAAAGTGATCGTTTCTGGAGCTGGTTTATCATGAGAGAAGGACAACAAAGCTATGCGTTAACATTGCACAAAACACTAGCAGGGCAAATATTTTACTGTTTGTACGACGTATTACTTCTTTTCAAATCGACAGTCGGTTATGTCTTAGTTACACTGTTTTCAAGGAATCCTATTGTCGCTGGTGTAAAATATATAGAGTTTCTCTGCGAACCGAATTTTTTGTTACGGAGTAACAGACTTTCTTTCATAGGAATGTCCTTATCTGTCCAATTCTACTGGTCAAAAAATTCAAGTGACTTGTTACGAAGAAACCGCAGAGCACATTTAACAGGTAAAATGAGGTCAAGATACGCCTGCCTACTTGCTAGAACGAAGATCAGTAGTGATTAACATATGTGTAATTTCGATGTGATAACGCTTCCAGCAGAGTAAAACAATCAGATTTGCTGTCCCACTTAGTTTGGCCTCCCAATTCTAGTAGTAAACACCACGGTTCCACTAGCGGAGGACCCAACCAAATTATGGTCATCTGTAGTCACACTAAGGTCCTAATTTCCTACAGAAGTTCCACGGAAACGGCCGAATTTGGTCTCACCAAAGGAGTGGTCCTCCCCGGTTAGCCTACAAC
>JTDE01020820.1:0-34245 GCA_014338405.1 Paragonimus skrjabini miyazakii | reverse complement strand
CTACACATTGCAAACAAACAACCGAGCCATAAGTGAATGTAAGGCGTCATCAGCAACACACCTTTCTTATGGCTTTCACTTCTCCGCGTCAATAAATGCACTCACTTCACAGACAATCCGGACAAACAACGACAAAATTCACGCCACTAAGCTCAGCTAACCGCTATCACACCTAACATCTCAAGCCACCGACTCCGCAATTCGCGAGGGCCCCAGCCCGGGAGAAGAACCCGATCTACAGTGACCAACCCCATCGTGAACGATTTCACTTGTCTACACCAGGCCATCACCTGTCCACCTTGCACCTTGCGCCAATCGACCGTAGCGTCGGCAAACAGTGCTTGGTTTGGCAAACGACTAGCTGGCATCCTTAGTACATGACCTAACCATCTAAGTCTGCAAGTGTAAGGACTGAACGAAAGAACCCGTTTGACAATCAGTGCCAAACACCCACTTCCTAACCTCCTCGCTGCTCACTCGTTGGTGCCACCCGATACGAGCGATTGAACGCAGAAATCGGTGGTCAAATACTTAAAGACGGTTCACGTCTTCTATCCTGAGCAGCCAGGTTTCGCTGCCGTAAAGTAATACATTCCTCACTGTTGTCTGATATACGCGACCCTTTCAGAGAGTAACCTTTCTGTCGCCATAAATGCCTCAGATTAGTAAACACCGCCCTAGCCTTAGAAATACGCGCCTCAACCTTGTCGTCGGCATAATCAAGACCAGTCAGCCTTCCATCAGGTAGAAGGTCCACACTAGCATCTTGTGACTGCCGGAGACAATCCTCCACTATTTCGTCCATGACGGAATGGGACAAAAATGGTGAAAGGAGACAGCCTTGACGAACGCCGCTCTTGGTGCTGAAACTAGCAGACAGCTCACCGTAAACCCTAACCTGAGCCGACCTATGGGAGTACAGCGCCGACAGTATGTCCACATACTTGGTCGGTACACCCCTGCGTTTAAGCTACTCCAAAAGTGTAGATCGATCCAACGAATCGAATGCACCATTATAGTCGAGAAATACGGCAATTGTTGGCCGGTGGTACACATGACGTTGCTCCAAAATTTAACGAAGGGTAAAAATATGATCTATACATCCCCGACCAGGACGAAAACCTGCCTGTTCTTCTCTAATGTTTAACTTCCGAACTGCAGTGAGTCGACGGAGTATAATGGAGGTCAGAACCCTAAAAATGACTGGGGTCAAACTAATTCCCCTATGGTTTTCACAAGAGCTCCTGATGCCTTTGTTGGACATAGGAACTATTATCGCGTGACCCCAGCACGAAGGGATGGTCTCCGTCATCCACACAAGTTGAAACAGCTGAGTCAAGGTCTCAACTAAAACCTCTCTCACTTCTTTGAAAAGTACTGGTACTGGACCATCTAGACCAGCAGCCTTATTACGACTGAGAGCCGAGATGCAATTGTGAACCTCAGTCTCAGTGGGTGGTTCCAAATCTACCGACCAGGGCATTACATCAGAAGTTTGTGGAGACAGCACGAAAGAATCAATAAGCCAGCTAAATTGCCCCTCAAAGTGTTCTGCCCAGCGTTCCAACCTTCTAGACTTATTATAGATTAGTGTGCCATCTGCCTCGCTGATAGCTTCACTGACAGACGATCGCCTGGGACCAACAGCACAGATCAGCTTAAAGAGTTTGCCGGTGTTCCCTGAAGCAAAGGCGGTTTCCATTTCCTTAACTTTTTCCAGCAACCAAGCCTCACGATTACCCCTTAGACTACGTTTCAACTTCCTACGGATCTCTTCTAGACTTAATATGTGAACTACCAGGAGGAACCTTCCGTCTGGCTTCTAACAACTCCAGAGATTTCTCTGAAATCCAATGTTTGTTAAACTTATGTACCCGTGTGCTGCATGCTATAGTACCTGCTTTCTGAACAGCCTGTGCGATTTGTGTCCAGCAGCTATTAGGATTTTTGGAGTGAGTACCACTAAGTCAGCTTTCTAAGTTGGCTTGGTACTTATGCTTTACCGATGGCGAAGCCAATTTCTAAACAGTCAGTCGTTGCTGTTAATGGAGTCGTAGACCAGCAAAAGTAAGAACAGCACGACAACATACTAATGTATGATCTGAGTCCAAGCACTTGCTACAATAAGAACGACGGTCTTGAATGCAACCACGCCGTGTAACCAACAGCTATGTGGTCTATCTGAGACCATGCCTGATTCGGAGAAGGCAGGCGCCAAGTATAACAGTGACATGAACGATGCCTAAGACTAGTGCTGGTTAAAAATAGTTTATACTCAGCGCACAGCTACAACAATCGCCCACCATTACCTGACCGATGTGACGCTATCCCAAACCTGCTACCTAAACGAGATTCGGCCTCACCAAGGCGGCCGACCTGAGCATTCATATCTCTGGCCAGAACGACAATATCAGAGCCACGTGTCGACCGAAGGAGAGAGGATAGATCCGAGTAAAACGCATCTTTAACGCCGAAATCACTACAGTCAGTAGGAGCGTAAACAGACACAATGAATAAGTATCTGAAAGTCAAACAAAATGATGATAGAAAACTACATATTGGTTACCGGTCCGTCAACATGTTTGTCTGTCTATCGCACTTCTTTGTATTTGTATGACCAATGGGGTGCAGTGAGTGTCGAGATCGATGCGTCTGACGAAAACATTGTGCGAGAAAATCGATTCAAGGACTAGTCGTTCCTGCTTCCCTGTTACTTATCCGATCCCTTTGGCTTCCACCAGTTTGACCCTGTAAATTGTAGTTGTGCAGTGTTGTCATAAGTGTTATTTTTGCTCTGCTGCTCTCAATGCTAGATGATTTTTGTATATTCATGTCTTCAACCGTTTACCAGTTTCGCCTAAGTAGGCTTGGTCGCAGTGTTGTTAGGAAATAAAGTGTATTGCACCCGCTCGTTCATGCGTTTTAACTGGATCTTTGGTTTTGCTAAGCTTATTTCGAAGGTTGTTGGTCCGTGGACGATTTTGACTCCAGATTTCCCTATGGTGCGATCAGCTGCCTCCAACATTCTGTTTATGTTAGGCGAGGTGATGACCTTGTCTCTCGTGTAGTTGGAAGCAACAGTCGATCGGGTCCTGGTGCACTTGTTTATAAGCAAGTTGATGTGAATAACGTATAGAGTTGTTCTGTTTCCCTTTTTTGTAATTCACACGTACTGTAGTAGGGGGTGGTTACTCGACGAACCAAGGTTCATGCACAATTTCTTTGTGTGTTAGGAGGCGCATCTCCTAACGAGACAGCCAGGACGCGTCATGCCACATCGATCGGTCAGCCCAGCTCGGATGGTATGGTTGTGGGTGGTGGTGTGGTCCCACTCAGTCAATCAGATTGCAGGTGTGCGGTCGGACCCCTGCGTGCTATCTGGACTGATTTTTCTCTCGTTGCTGTTTGATGTTCCCCGTAACGTGATTTGTTCTGACTCCCTGACTGCCATATATGACTGTCTCATTTGATTCGTTTTATCTCTGTCGGCCGTCTATGGTAGTCATTTTGTCTTATCAGCGTAGAGCTTCTGTGGCCTAGTTTTGTTTCGTCTCGCTCATCCAATAAACAGTGCAGCCGCGACTCTTCTGATTTCTCTGTTCTGGGTCAAGCGACTGAGCTCGTAGCCAAGGTGACGATACAGTAGTGTGGAATCGGATGTTTACTCTTAAACAATAGTCTCGTGTCGGCGGTTGTTGGTTTACAATATACGGTCGTCTGTACGGTTCCATCAGATGTTGTCTGTAACAGTAAATCCAAGAATGGTAATGATGTGTTGATTTCTATTTTCCTGGTGACTCGAAGTTCTGGTAATACCTTATTGACAGTCCCATGGAAAGTGTCGATCTCCGCAAACTTGATGATAACAAACGTATCATTGATGTATCTCAAACACAATGTTGGAAGTTACTTCTGGAACGCAGTTCTTGAAAAGAATTGCATAACCACTTCAGCCAGTAATCCCGATAGCAGTGATCCCCTTGATGGTCCTTCCTCTTGTTGTTGTTGTTGTTGTTGTTGTTGTTGTTGTTGTTGTTGTTGTTGTTGTTGTTAAAATACTGTATTTTCAAAGTGTAAATAGGTTTCTATGGAAAATTTTGCTAGACTTACGATGTCGGCTATAGAAGGCTCGGTGTGTTCTTGCCATTGCACATTATCCTTCAAAATATTGGCCAGTGCGTTTAACGTCAGTTTGCATGAGATGTAAGTGAACAGCAAGCGAACGTCAAACGATACTTTCACTTCCTGTTGTAATTTCAAGCTCAGTTAGGAAAAATTGAAGACAGTGTTTGTAACTTGTAAGATATATGCTGAAATTGAACTAAATGTGTACCGGTGGACACGTTCATAACAAGATTTGTTTAATTTCGTTTTGTTCTCACTTACGTTTAAATTTTCACCTGAAAGTTTTTATCAGTTTTAACACCCCTAGTGAAAACCCCTGTGTGTTGGGCCTTCAGCTGTTTGTGGTGCTTACACGCTGTGAATTACTTACGCGACCTGAAAGAACCTTCCGTTTTCCTCCAACAAAACCGTTTGTAATACACGGCTCTGTTTGGAATTTTACTGTGGACTTTCCGCTTTCCCAAGTCTGTTACTAAACGAGATTACTGATAACAAGAGCAAGTTTGTTTCACTTAGAAAGTAGGTTGTTACTACCCTTCTATCTGTCTGTCTTCACATGTGTTTCTGCAGTTATTTTGAGAACGGACTATACGGAGCCTGACGTTTGACTGATACGAGTGTATGTGCATAGTTGATGATGTATGCCGTGCGGTTCACAAATGGTTATTGGTTAATAGTCCACTTCCTCAGTTCCAAGTCGAACGCAAAACAGCAAAAGATGCCAAGTATCGTCCTGCTCAGGTGTGTTATTTTTGGGTACATAAAAGGTAGGTGGTTGTGTGTGGGGAATAACTACACCTTAGTTGCATGTTTTTCCTATCCGTCATCATTGATGAGTAATTTCGTTAAATCCCAAACTACCACAAATCGCTTACATTAAACGTCACTTACACTTACTTACGTCCATCACAAGCAATTAGACCTCCCAACCAGCCGCCTTCTAAAAGAAGCAACATAGTTTAGCTTGAGTTAGAGTTCGTTGGTGATGTATACCCTTACCATGGCCAGGAACTTAATTCTAGAGGTGTTGACCACTAGTTCAATGACCTTGAATTAGGCAAGACCGACTTGTTTCTGATCGCTCAACCACTTTCGCTTGTGGGGAATGATCGGTCTACTCAGTGCTCTCGACAGAAAACGCAGTTACGGTGTACAAAATCAACCTGAAATTTCGGCGATTAAAATTTCTCTGTCGGGCCATTATTTCCGACTCCATTAAATCTGTTCGGCGATGTTATATGGTACCGATGAGTGGTCCGGAGTTTGGTTGATGTAAATTGAATAACACTCACATTTAATTGCAGCTTTGGCACTCAGATGGATTTTCCAACCACCTACTCTCCAATAGATGGAGTTTTGCTGGTGTTGAAATATTTCACCAAAACACCGACTTGCTTTCATCGGGACTCGAAATCCGGTACACATTTCCGGGAGGACACAAGTTGATCACTGTGTCAATGACCTAACATTGAGCAAGACAAGATCAATACAACAGAAAGCACAGCCACCTATGCTTATGAATAATGCTCAGATTGCCAGTCGTCTAGAAAAGAGACAGGAACTGCTTGTTGCCTCCAACTGATGCCTCTCTCATGAGAACTTCTCAGACAAATAGTAATCACTGAATTCCTTCATGCAAGATTTTAAATCTTGATCGTAGTGAAAATATATTTGCTGATTATGATTTTTAACAAGGACGAAAGTCGAATCCATTTATCATTCATAAGAGAAGTTAATTGAGTAGTATGTTTGAAAATGAAATATGCAAACAGGCGTCAGTGGCGTTAAACTCTCACGATGTACTCTTGTGCCTTCTCATCCTCCTCTCCGGTTCAGTCTACCGAATGCTGAAAATTTCATCGTTTTTCATCATTCTCACTTTTAGTGCGTTGACTTTACAATTTTGTTTTTCCGACTTTTATTTGTCTCTTTGTTCAACATATCTTTTTACACTAATTTAACGAAATCGATGAACACATTCTCATAGAAATCTCATTATCTTTCTTTTTCACTCCCTTTGGGCATCGTTATGCTCCCATCAACCACTTTGGTTTGTTGCTCACTTAATGCAGATGTACCCATGGGAATGTGAACAGCTTTCAGTGATGTTTCATGCTGCCGTTTGTCTGTGTATTTTGCAAACTAGGCCAAATTGGCTGTTCGAATAAACTTGTCTTCAACTAAATCCTCGAATCTGAGATTGCCCGAACCTTAGATCAACTTTTGGCACTTTGAGCTGTTCTACCGAGTCCCGATTATAACAGTCACCTAATTGAGAAAGCATGCTGAGCATTCTAATGTTTGCTTGCATGACTTGTCCAACATTCTCTTAACTGAGTCTGTTTTCGGTTAGTTTGATATTTGTAATAGGAGCATCAGTAAAGGTTTTATCTCTAACGTTCACCCTACTGTGTTCTCTTTAGTTGTTCCAATATGAGATGACGGTAAGGTTGAGAGGTGTTCAGCTTTCATCGAATAGGTTGACAAGTAACAAAAAATAACTCATTTGAGCTGCATCGATTGATCGATGTGTGAAACTTCCGTTGGTCTTCCGGTATACCTTAGACTAATCGACAACTGTTCAGTTGTCGGTATTTGTGTGTAACATCAATTACCGGGGTTCAGACTTACGGTGTTTTCGGATGAGTTGGCTTACGTCGGTAATCGGTAGTCAATTAGGGTCGGTAAAAGTTGAATGGCCCTTAATGTGGAGGGTAGATGGATTTTCTTTCTTCCTGTCTCTCTTCTTTTACGACTATCGCTCTGTATGGTGAAAGTACTGTTCAGACTTGACAAAACATAGAAAGTAATTGAATATTAGTAAATTGTTTTCACCAAATTTCTCACACCGACTACTTTGTTTTCGCCAGTAATATGTACTAAACTAAAGTTCTATCCCCTATCTGTGATGATTACATATGTTTCCTCTGAACAAACTCGAAACATCTCCTTGTGACTCAACCCAAACATGTCTAACTCATCGTTGCTGAACACACAGATCTTTATATAAAGTTACCAGCATCAAATCTGAGCATTTTCATCGAACGACTAATCCGGATCAAGAGGATCACACCACCAAACCGACAGAAGGAAATGAAGTCTTGTGCTTGCAGTGATACCTCTCAACCAGCTCGCAGACGTTCATGCTTAAGTTGAAACGCTGCGGCAATGCTTTGAGAAGTTGATCTACTGTGTACACTGGAGAGAATCAACTCAGATTTTCACTCACTGGTTTGACTGTACCCTCAGTGACAGCGTGGTTATTACTTAGGCAAGCCATTTGATAACGAGCATAACGAGTACCGTACGTACACCGATTTACATTCGTTCGTCGCATTGTTTTGCTCAGACAAATTCGTCGAACGCTCTGCTCACGTTTCACTCACTTTCACCCGCAAACAACACACACTTTAGAAACGTGTCCTGCCGGTTGTCCATTGGGCTACCAGTGTCGCAACGGTGAATGTGTGTGCCGAGACACCTGTCCACCGTCTACCGGATTGGTACCCGAAGTGTGCGGCACCGATGGTCAGCTATATCGCAGCGAATGCGAGTTGAAACGACAGGCTTGTCTACTGCAAACCGAAGTTCATGTAGATGCATCTGGCATGAAATGTCAAGGGAGAACGCATGATTCAGCTTCGCCAGTACAATCAGGTGAGTTGATGTACGTATATGTTTGTTAGTGTAGTTGAGTGAGAAAAAGCCTTTCATGATAGACTGAACGGGAATTTGATCAACTGACCGGTTATAATGGACTCGAATAAGTTGATTGGTAAAAACAATGATATCCCAAGGAAAAATATCCTCAGCTCAGCTTCATTGAATCCTGTATGCCACACAGTTACAGACAAACCAGTGGTTCATTCTGAGCCAAAAACTGAACATCCCAGATGACTGTCACGATCAGGATGTAATTGTTCACTGTTTCAACAACAGGACAGTTGCGAATGTGTTGTCGTGAATCTAGTGATTATCTAATTCGCAGATAGGCAACAGTAGTAATCAAGGTGCATATATTTAGGTACATGGCGTGCAAAGATGGGTGAATGGTGTGAGTGGACGTGATCATATTTGAACAGTGATAATCACAGTAGTCGTGCGTTTTTTCAACTTACCTATTTTCGGTAAAGTCAATTTGCTATATTTATCGCCAGTAACCGAACTACTACAGGAATTGTACTTGGAGTGTGACAGTACGTAGTTAAAGGCGTATTGATCAGTGTCATTACGATATAAAAACGTGGCCGGAGTTCTAGACCCGATCAATGTAAGTATGAGCATTGCTGATGACCACTAATAAGGGTGAAACTCGAATGTGATGTCTGTTTTCAAGAGCGGATGCATGGAAAGTCTACGGGAGAGATAGCCGTGAGCAGTTATGAGTGATGTTCAATCCATATTAACGAAAAATTACCCACAGATGAACACTTTAACTATTTGTGGCATTTATTGCAAGGGCAGTGCATGCTAATTTAGTAGAAATCTGCTTATCGTGTGATACATTAAAACAATGATTTTTACATTATTATATATAAATAGTCAAAAAGATGCTCTCCTATTTATTTCGAGCCACTGACTGGGTGCCTAATCGGTAGTAATGAGTTCATCCTCGGAGTGGCTCTACAATCTTACCATTGATTAAGGCCATAATAAGACACCCTGGTAACACTTGGTTATTGACTACTGAGTTCAATATTCTTCATGCCCGTTTTGCCAGCATCATGATGGCTGTCGTTATCATTTTGCTAACTGAGACTACTATACCATGCATTTAGTTTCAAGCTGAAGTCAGCTGAAAGTGCGTTTACGTCTTAGGATTAACATGGACCCACGTAATGTGACAGGAATGATCATCCTTTCTTTTTTCCGTACAGAAGAGATTTCCGTTGGTTTGCTTCATTGTAGTGATCGTTCTTTGCACGGAACAAAGTAATTCCTCTACTCTAATTGAGGAAACGCTCACGTTTAAATTAAAGTCAATCATGCGCTAATCCAGGTAACGAACGGAAATAGACAGACCATGAATACACACACATGTTACGCCCTCTTAACCAGAACTCTTCGGAGAGCATCCTTGTGAAAACGGAATGATTTCTTCAGATTCGAAATGTTTCACGGATAAGACCTTCCTAGAGGAATCACCCCCGATTAGCGAACACTTTATTTCAAATATACTTACAGTCAGCATACGAATACTGTTGACATTTTGGTAATTATGTGGAAAATAAAACTCGAAGATCTGGGTTTTTGGGCTGATATGACGATAACACTATGGTCTAGCATACACTACACTCATGCTGACGAGTTAAAACTGGTAACTATCACCAGTTAAGACAAATAACCAAGCTTAACTCTCATCACTGATCGAAGTCCGCCAAAAGACAGGAGGGTTATCCAAGCAACGATAACAGTACAAACAAGAAGTCAGCCTAAACCAAGGATTGTCAGTTTGTTTTGGCGAGACCAATTCAAGTCAGATTGCTGTTGCACTATGTGAATTGCAGAGACCTCTCTGTGACTTCGGTATGAGGCGCTTACTGACTGCTTCTGTGAGATCTGAAGACATCACTGCTGTTAGAAAGACCGAAACTTGACGATTAGGCAATAGTAAGTCACACATCATTGGATTTCTTTACTTTTCAAACGATGCTAAGAAGCAGGCAGAAAATGACGGTGAATCCCGAGATGCCACTTATGGTACGGATGATACTGGAATCGAGTCAGAATACTCAGGTTAGCTTAGGAAAGGGTGTTGTGGATGTAACTCTTACGTACCCACTTCTACTTGCTATGCCCTTCGGGAACTCACTATTGCGATGAAAAAGACCAAAAGTATTTATGAAATTGTCAATATAGCTATTTTGAAACAGACGACAATGAACCGATTGTTCGAACGTAATCGTTGTTTACTTTTGCTTCATATGTTAAGCTTTTTTTACATATACATTTGAAATTAATCAAGTCCCCAAACACACATTGGTAACCCACAAAACCCATCAAAAGTGCACCATCTGTAAAACGGAGAATTGTACTTTAGATGAAGTTACTTCTTCCTAAGTGAGACAGTAGTTAAATCTCATGGAACACGACCGAGAGGAGTAGGATGCAACAAGTAGGATAACTTCATTTTGTAGAAATTAATAGAGCTCTCTGTTACTGTTACAGTAACCTAGACCCTCCAAAGGCATGTATACCATTGATTAATCTTTGTGTAACAATTATTCGAATGTTATACGTTGATCAACGGTCGAATATCTTTTGACAATCAAAAAATTGGCTGGCGGTGTTTGTCATGCAACAGTATTGGAGACTGTCAGACTGTCCAGACCCAACACGGTACTGAGCACTCGTGACTCGAACATTTCGGCCTCTGTTTCATCCGGGTCCATAACCAAATATGGGAAAGAAGAAATTATTTCGAAGAATGTCATCCAGTTAGTTTACCATTTCAAGAAACTCCAAAAAATTGCCAAAGCATAGTTTGTTTCTTCCCGTTTTCTGGCCTTTAGAATATATGGCAATTGTATCAATACCAGACTACAAAATGAAACCTCCGGTTATCTTTGCACAATTCACAGCATTTCCCGGAGTGGCCACGGCTAACGTCACTTGTCGGTTAAAATAACCTTCCGCTTCCAGTTCAGTTTAACTACCACTGAGCAGGGAATATAACTGTGTAGGTATTGTAAAATGCATATTTCAAATGTTAGCTGTACTTTCAAACTTTAACCGGCCGATTTCGTCGAAAGCTGCAGCTGATCGGCGTTTTGGTCGGCTTTCATCTATCTGTCACAGTTCCGCTCACAACAGCTTGCATGCGACCTTTGGATTGATTGAACGTTCTCCGGGTTAATTGCAATTTCAAAGCAACGAAGCGAGGAATGATTGACTAGTCAGAACAGTATGATTAATGATAAATCATGTGAAACGGTATTAGCTCTAACAATCACAAAGTGCATGCTGGTCTCACATTATTAGAGACAAACGAAACGAAAACGAGTCTACTTTGCTTCGTATACCTCGCACATTTTTTTCATTTACAAGGACTTACATTTAAGTGACGCTCATGTTACGCAAAGGAAAACGCATGCATGGGTGGATATGTCAACTTTGAACACGGTAACCGAAACCCACGTCACACTGATGCCAGCGTTCGCATGTATTATGTCTGTTAATGCCACCCCAGGTCGGTGCACACAGATTTTTACATCCACAATTTTCCTGTGCATTCGAAATGCGGTGTGATTATCTTTGACCGGTCAGTGTTTTGTGATTTGTTGTATAGACTAGCATGTCGGATATGAACATGATTGCTTCATAAATAGTTATGTGATTAAATCGCAATATCTGTGCTAACTTAGCAAACAGGTGTAATCTGTTAGGAATTCGGACTCATTCAGTTGGTCGTGGAGTGAGAGAACGTGGCAACGTGAAGAACAGTGTGCTTCCGCACCGCCAACAAACAATGGAAGCTCAATAATCGGCTGATCGGTTCGAAGCAAGTTCTGTTGTATGCACTTCTCCTATAACGACCTATTTCAATCGAATATACACCAGTTTTGAACACTTCGAACGGTTTTACTCAGTGTTCCTCGCTCCAGTTAGATCTATTCGTTTATGCTAACCGATCGATGGTCCACAATTGCCGAAGTGAACAAAATCATTTGATCTGATTACCGTTCGAGCAACCTGATGCGATCGACCGACATGCAGAGCCTCGAAAGAGGTTAGCTGGAAGATCTATCTGAATACGATGGCTGCACTCAAATGTGAGTGATGTTCAACACGGAATTAACTAAAATCCCGGCTACTCATCAGTAATCTAAAACGTCGTCTTGTAATTTGGATGAGGTCGGACATTTTGACCTATCTCAGAATTCCTAATCGAGGGATTATCGTTTGGAGTTAACAGGCAGCGAATGTACCACTTATGGAGCTGACTGGGCAATCTGATCTTTACTCGCAAACAAAAGTGGTTGGGCGTTCAGGTGTGATAATTCAGTCGTCTCTGATTCGAGGTGAGCGGTGCAGTTGTCGAGACAATTGCCTCATGAAAGCGTGTGCGGATTTGTAGACCTGACTGTGACTGGCTTATGCATTATTGACTAGCTCTCGCAAGATCGAAACTCAAGGTTGCCAGTTCTTTTCCGAAACAGACTGGCTCAAAAGTCTGTCGATTAAATGTTTATTTCCGTCAAATTTGCATGTACGCGTGAATTGATTCAGATATACAGTGGAAATGGGGGGATACCTTTCCAGCCTGCGTTCGACTAGATACACTTTTTTTAAAGTCGTATAATGACTTGCTCCAGCACGACTGCCTGGGTTTCACATCCGTGCCAACATCGTTTAATTGGTTCGTTTTAACTATCACTGATGGTTTCACGCACGTACATCCACATACAGGGTAACTTGTGTGGGCTCGAAGCTTACGTCCTAGTTGTGTTACCGGTCTGTAAGTCTGAGTTCATGAGTCCAATTAGATATCTCACCAAATCAAGGCACTTGTCTCGTCGTTCAGGTGAACAAGAGTCACTTGATCACTTCACTCGCTGCTCATAGGTCATATGCGCTCATTCCCTCTAAGCCTATAGCGATAGCTAGGACGAATATAGTACAATTGGATGGCATTGGAGGCACTCATCTACATACCGTACTGAATTTGCATCCACGTCATCATCATCATCATCATAACAGCCATGAGCCTGACCAAAAGATACTGTGGTTCGGGCCGCCGCTCACCTCAACAGTGACGTGGAATATCCTAGAAGAAAACGTTACTAAGAAGGGTGAAAATTATTGAGAAAAGACTAAGAGGAAGAAGCGGAAGTGGAATGGATACAGGTACGCCATTGACTGCGAAATACCGCCATCTCGGATAGCGTATCTAACCAGCGGGTTGAGTGATCACGAGGACCCCATCCAGGCAGCCGACACCTACCTACTTTGCTCAATGGAACAGTCAAGGTCTTCATATTTCGTGACCGTGTTGTTGGTTGACCACCACGCGGTTTCACCCAACTGTTGATGGCTTCATTATATAATGCCCAGTACGGTAGACGATCAGATGTCATACGGAGTACGTGACACAGCCATATCAGTCTGTGCAACGTGAGTAGTTGACCAACTGATCGCGCATTCCGAGTGTTCCGGTATACACGCCGGCGAACTGCCACATTATTCATGCGATCAGTCCGGACGTCTGTTCGACGCCACAGATGACACAGTTTGGCAAAGGCAACTTGTACCTTTGTTATCCTAGCTGATATCTCATCAGCAAAACTAGAGGCTGACGAGATAGTGCTATCCAATTATATGAAACTTTCTACGGTCTCAAGTGATGAAGAAAGTAGGAATGGAAATGTTCCAGTCTTGAAGCAGCACTTTGCAGTTTGAAGGTGCGAAGCGTATTCTATACAAACCAGCCCAGTCACTCACCTTGTTCAGCATAGTCTACATTTCTTCGGCAGAGGGGCTAAGTAAGACAGTGTCGTCCACATACTCCAGGTCAGTCAATTTAGCGCCAGCGAGAAGCTCAACACCACTCTCACTGGACTCCTCGAGCGCACCCTCCAGAATGTCGTCCATGACAAAATTGGACGAGAATTCTATGTGATAACTACAGAGGCATCAGGCTAGTGTCCATTGCGTCCAAGTTACTCATTGACCTCATTTCACGTCGGTTCACTAAGCCCAAGGAAAGTCAGATACGTGAAGAACAAGCAAGATTTCAATCCGGTCGAGGGTACATTGATCACATTTTTACCTCGCGACTGATCTCGGAACATCAGCATTGTTGCAGACGGCCGACGTTCATGATCTTTTTGAACCCGAAGCCTGCTTTCAATTCAGTTCATCGTAACGTTCTCTTTAGTTGTCTTCTTCGCAGGAGAGTACCAGGGAAATACGTTAATTTGTTGAGATCACTGTATGCTCATTCTGCAAACAGGGTGTGAGTTTATGGACAACTGTCTCGAACGTTCATCACTTTTAGTGGCGTTCGCCAAGGGCGTCTGATTTCTCCTTCTTGTTCAAGTTAATAGATATTGAGTACTAGATGTATGTGAAAAACGTAAACTGAAACTCGAAAGCATCAACTTTATGGTGGAAGCCTCTGGCTGATTGCGCAAGTGCTATACACTCTGAAAGTATACTCCAGTTGTCCATGACGCTCTGAGATTGATGGGATTTAGCTGTCACGCGGCCAGACCGAGATTTGTTTGAGTATGTCTAAGTTTGTTACAATATCCATGAAGAACCTACAGCCGTGCCATCATAAATATCCCAAAAATGATAACCAGTGTGTCAGGCTAATATGCGGTAGACGGGGATCAAAACACATCGCAATTGTCGATAAGACAGCAAATTAATGTCCACTTTGTCCAGTCTGTGAGTATGACAGGCGTTTTAAACCTTGTACCAGGTGAGTGCTTACATGCATTACCTCTTCTGTTGCTACTTTATGGCGGGTTCGCCTGGACGCAATATTCTAGATGGGGTCTCACGAACGCAGGAAAGAGTTCACAAAACATATTCCTGTCATCATCTCCAGGGCTTGACGAACAATCCACTGCACACGAAAATCTTTGGTGGCAGTTGGATGCCATTAACTGCTGATCTTAGAAGCATCGGAAACAATGAAACCAAGGTCCGCCTGCTGGCTCACAAAAAGCAGCTTCGTTTATCATAGTGCATACGTGGGTGTGACACTAGCAGCAGAACCACTGCGTAATACTGTGTATTTGTCACAGTTAACTGGCGACAGTCATATAGTCGATCACATCTAAATCGGGTTCAAGGCTCCCTGCATATTCCCCGATCATTCTGGAATGTTCACTATCTGCCACCGTTCGAGGCCACTGACAAACACTTCCAGGAGCTTATTGAGGTAAAACGAGAAGAGAAGAGAGTCCAAAACCAAATGCTCTGGCATCCTGTCCATAATTTCGGAGGGAAATACTCGTTACTACAAGAACACTGCTTCATGTACCACAGAAACGCAAATATACATTGCAAGACCATCTCACCTCTTCCAGAAAAGTGTAGTTTCATGCGCAGTTTCTGATGAAGTATCTTATGAAAGGGCTTACTGGTGTCAGTGGAAACTGCATCCACAGCGTGACTGTGACCTGCGGCCCCTGCCCATTTCTTCAGTGCCATGAGATAGTTTGTGAGGAAAGAGTATCCACGTCAACAGCCGTACTGGACAAGGCCAAAAAGCCAAAACTGAATCGGATTAGTTCCAGTCTGGTATTTACTAGCCTTCAGAAAAGTTTCACTACCATAGCAGGCTCCCAGATCGACAATTAACGAGTATCATCTCGTTCCACTTTTCAAATATGAGGCACACGACCGCCTTACGCTAGTCCACAAAGAGGACTCCGCCTTTAGTGAACTTCCGGAAGACCAAAGTAAGTAGGCTGCATAGAACAGCCGCAACTCTACAGATTAGGTTCAGTTTGTGTCCATCCGTTTCAGCCTCTTTTGCGGTGTTTAGCTGCCTCAGTTTCACCTCTGAGATATTTCCATTCCGCAAGAGGAGACACTCTTCCGTTTTTGCATCTAATTTTCCCGAGTGGAGCGGGGAGGTTCATGCATGAAGGTGCTGACTTATTGCTCTTCCAGTAAACGCGTCTTGTCGAACTTATACTAAGTTGGATTTCCAGCCTGACCCACGGGCGAATGTGCCAAGGCACTTCGTCTTCCATAGCGTTTTGAATATCTGAGCATCGATATAAACCCACAAGCACTTGTTCGTTTTCGGGTCACCTTTGTACCCTCTTAGTAAATGCATGGAAACGTTTGAGTAAGACGTGTAACGGTTGAGGGCGGTGTGTAAAGTGCCAGTTTTGAACACGGTATGGTCGTGAAGCTTCTCTGGGGTCTTCGTGCATGATGAGGAATGGCTGACGAGTTGCAGCGGCCTTCATGGCACCGAAGCCTGCCCTCCAGATGTTAGGTGTAAAAGGTTGAATACCGCACCGATCCCTGGTACCATAGTGTCGAAACAACAGGACGTCATGATTGCGCGAACCTTGTGGCTATTGGCAAAAAAACGCAGACGAAATCGGTGAGTTTCTCGAAAATCAGGTTCAACGTTGATGGAGTGTAATCTGCCATGAGTCTTCTTAGTTGATCCACAAACTGTTTCAGTGCCCTTTGGGTGGTAGGATCTAGAAAATCACTTCCAAAACTTTCTGCTGCAGCTGAACAAAACGATGGTTGGCGGCATACCTCTGTCACATTGAAGTCCCCTAAGATCAAACATTCGTTTGATGTGTGTCTACGGATGAACTGGTAAACGTCAGACGAATGTGCGCAGAGACTTCTGTAGACCTCAATGTCGCTCAGCAGTACTTCACGGTGCATGTTCGTACACAGCACCAACGTTTGTTAGTTCCGGCAAGAGAACTGAACGTTTTAGCCTTCATCACATCAAAATCATTTTTAATGTTCAGTGCAACACCTCCTCCTTCTCGCTGAGGTATTCAATCCCATCTGAACAGTGCGTAATGTGCTAGTAACGGTTGGTTGTCGTGCATATCTGGTAATAGTAGTATTTCAGTGAAGACAAGAATTCCCGGTTGCCGGTTATCATCTAGAACCTGCACCCCAAACATCGTGCTTCTTAGATCACGCACATTACTGAGGACCACCTAAAGGAAGCTGGAACTACGATTCCGGGTTAGTTCAGTTGAGAAGAATTAAAATTTCTGATTGGACAGGCAACCATTTCCAACCAGGACGACCCGAGCATTTGCGAGAACTACTATTGAACACATAACTTAGGGTGATACAATCCAATTGCCTTCATCTGGACTGTCGACAGGATCCGGCATTTGACCTTTCGTTACACTGTGGCGTCCCCTGTACACAGTGTGAAACGTTCTCACTATGACTATGTGGCGATCACAACCTACCAGCTGAGTCAGGATGGATGAAAGGATGTTCTTCATGTAGTGCTGACGAATTACCTCAAGCAGTTGTTTGATTATGTGACCAATATATGCTGAACCATAGCGACAGTCAGGAGTTGATGACAAGTGAGGAAACATTGATAAACATATCTTTTGGTCGGGGTGATACTACCCTCTTTAAGTGGAACGTCGTTGCAAAACAGCTTGCATAATAACCTCTGCTCACCTCATAAGTTATCCGGTGTGTGGGTAACTCCGCTGTCGCGTCTTTCTCAAAAATCAATGTTAACTAGACAGTATCCTCGCCAACAAAGTCCATGGCTATTTTTCTTTGTCTATATTGCACACTGCTGTCTAACGATTTCTCTGAATATGCGGGAGCACTATGAACCTTGAGTAAATTACTTTACTTCCATGTTAAGGTCGATCAAGCAGCTGCAATGCTCAAACCTGTGCTCTCAAACTCTAACACATTGATGATGTTATTTCGTTTGCAACTTAAATGCAAAGCCCAGCGAACAATCAAACGTACGACCCACTAACTTAAGCTATCAAATTCGCCACTGTTCTCAACGGTCATACAACGTGTGTCATGCTTACTTCTGGCTTAATGATGATGATGATTATGATAATTTACTTTTATACATATTGCACAGAACAAAGATGATAGTTTATCTACATCACTTCTGTTCGTAAATAATTCGCTTTTCCACTGTCATCCGATCGATCAATTTGACTTACAGTCACTTCACCTTGTGATTTCTTTTTAATGTTTAATTTTTACCAAATCGCACGATAAGCTGTAATACCATCTAGTGTCATACAAATAATGTTCCCACAAGTATTCATCATACATGTCTATTTTGTTGAAATCGTAAAATCTAGTATAAATGAAAGTTATTAGACAGCAGTTCACAAAGATGTTAAAAATGAGCCCGACATAATTGGATGGCCACTGCACGGGAACACCGCTTTCATCTGCCACAAACGTGCGTAGACACAAAGCATGAGCTAATTGTGCGTTGCAAACATCATCGCGTCGGTTGATATGTATGCATACACTGGAGATGCGAGTACCACGTGGGTTGACTGACCATGGAATGGGCGTAAACATGTTTTAACACCTTTTAGATGAGCAAACAACGTCAAAAGTCCAAACCTATTTTCAGTCTTTTCTCAAGGGGAGCAATACCATGTGTGAACGAAAGACACTGATAAAGGATAACCGTCGGGTAGATATAAAAGACACGTCTATTAGCACATAGCGTTATTCGAAATCGAATTCAATGTTCACTTCTAACTTCTCCATAAGAACTATTAAGAGAGTATTAATTAAGTGTTTTTGTCTGTGGTCTCGAAAGGAGGAAATGTCAATCCTCTCCACTTTTCAAGCCATCTACATTTCATATAGTTTGTTCATCACCCACAATTGATCGCAACTGTCGCATTCCTATAGACTGTCCAATTGGCCCCTCACGAAAAACAGAAGCACTAGACCCGAGTTTTGCTCTTGTTAGAGCTTGTCAATAATGCATATCCTTACCACGGCTAGGACTAGAATTCTGGCCACGCTTTCATGAGGCAACCGTGTTTACCACTGCGCCATTAACCTCACGTTAGGCATGACCGAATCATCATATGTGGACGCTCAACCACTTTCGCTTGTGAGTAATTATGAGGTTGCTCGATCGCCTCGATAGAAGACACAGTTACTGCCTGTTAACTCCAATCGATGGCCCCTCGACTAGGACTTCACTCCGCGTTGAAATCACAGAAATCATTGACTTTTTGGGCGGTATTTGATTAATGATTAGTGGTCGAAGATTTAGATAATTTCAAGTTGATCATCACCTACAGTTGATCGCAGCTGTCTCATTCCGATTCCCCTTAGGAAAAGAAGCACTAGACTCGACTTTAGCTCTTATTAGAGCTCGCCACAAGCGAATGTGGTTGAGCGTTCACATATGATAATTCGGTCTTGCCTAACGTGAGGTCAATGGCGCAGTGGTAAACACGGTTGCCTCATGAACAACGTGGCCGTGGTTCTAGTCCCAGCAGTGGCGAGGGTATGCACTACTGACGAGTTCTAATGAGTGCGAAACTTGAGTCTAGTGCTTCTTTTCGAAATGGGTCGATTGGAAAGTCTATGGGAATGCCACAGCTGCGATCAATTGTGGGTGATGTTCAATCTATATGAAAATCAAAATCCCCTACTACCCATTTACAGTTGTTGGAAGTAATTAAAGACACGCCGTGGAGACATCTCGTTTTGTATGTGAAGTCGGGGTACAATTCTGTCCCGATCTCCCTTTTTATCAAAGGCGGTATATACATGGTAATGTGATTCTGTAAATACACCGATAAATGACTATTGGTGGTTAATTGGGACGTATTTCTAAGAGCAATTGGTTAAGTCAACTATGTGTCAATTGCTTTTTACTACTTAACACGCTATAGTCACGGGAAAACATCTCCGTTCACACGCTTCCTATGTGGTTGCCTTTTCTTAACGTGTTAGACTGGCTGACTTTCGGAGCTGCTGTAATTTTGACAAAGAAGCCTACTTCATACCCAATCAAGAATATTAGGATTTGTCGTATGATAAGGCTAAGGGGTACTCAAAAGCGAGAAGGAATTCATTTTAAAACCTTTTTGATTTATTTGCGATAAACAAGTCGGAAAGAAGCATTGAGATTCCGAACGGGGACAGACAAGGTACATTCTTTTGGCATCCCCCAGCTTGTCACATCTTGAACTGGCTTTCTAACTTGGCTGAAGTCATTTTCTGACTTTCTTCATCGATTTCGTAAGAATAGACGGGTTTTAAATTTTATTTTATTATCAATGAAGGTGATCATTTAAGTTGGCTAGAAATAACTGGAGAACAGTTTGTGATGTGCCACAGCAATTGTCCTCATGAACTGGTGAGTAGTCCTGTATTCTTCATTGTCCGGATGGAATCGATCATCTCAACTCGTTTTTTGTGGATTGTTCTGACAGAGAATTGAGGGTACGTAAAACTTTTCAAACATGCCTCCTTCCTGTTTACTTCAGATGAAAACCAATCAACCGCATGCAATTGCAATAAACTCGGCGCACTTTCCGAGCACTGTGATCATACAGGGCAGTGTGAGTGCAAACAGGGAGCTCGAGGAACGCGATGTGACCAGTGCATGCCGGATTATTGGGGCATTCAGAACGGACACGAATGTATCGGTAAGTACTAAAAAGATCGTATGTTGTTCTGGCGTAGTAAGAACTGATCCGCCTGAGGTGATGTAACCTCCCAATAAATTATTTTAGTATAACTGTTCGGATTGTAGAATGACTGATGGACTGTACATTCAGTAACGTACGCGTTTATTCAGTGGATGGCAAAAGCCATTGGCTACACTGAAGGCGACACACAACGTCACATGTACTTATGTATGGGTGGTGTAGAATGGAAGTAACTTATGTATAAAACTTTCACCAGATCAGTGGAACCGTAGACAACTGTTATAAATTTTATGAAGGCAGGTCCTGAGCTTTCATGGATTCATTCTGGAAAAGCTTACTCAACGAAGAGATAGTGAAAGTGACTTGGCAGTCCAGGCGTGAACTGCTCCGTGACTGATTAGATGAGCAACAAGACGATAGAGTTGTCGGTATAAATGGGATCAGAACAAAGATAATAAGTAAGGAAAAAGTGTATGTGAATCAAAAGCCAACTAATCTTTTACAGACAAAAGCCAGACTGTCGTATACGCAAACAAACTCAAGTGGGAAAGCAGACATCTGGTCTATTTTAAGCATATTTGCTGGAATCAGAGTTAAGCTAACTAAATGGGAAGAAAAGGATGTTTTACAACTCTATTATTCATGGGAATGAACATTCACATTAAGTCACATCAGTCACATACTGGACACCATGCGGTCACCTTTCTCGAAACATTGATAAACGCATTTAGGACGATTTATGGCAATCAAGTAGAAACGGTTGTTGATCACTGTGCTTGCTTTTATTTTCTGTGGATAGTTTATTGCAATCTAGGCAAGGAGTTTGTTTGGATTATCTTGGAGGCCACCTTTGTACTTGGCCTACCACCATGTTGATTACTGTATCACCCCGGTTCGCCAGCTTCTCTGCTTACTAGTAAACGATATTGTGTATGCTTCTCATATTCGCAGACTGATAGGTAACACGGTGGCTTCTCGACCGGGGTAAGGGCTAGAAATAGCATTTACTAAAGCCCGGTATTTACTTTCTCTGTCCCGCGTTTAAGACTCCGTAATACTGATTTGAACTACGTTACTCTTTCTTACAAGAACGTAATGATAATCCCTTCAACTAAGATTGAGTCTGCAAACTTTATCTATCGACGAGGTTTCTATTAATGTTTCGCAAATGACACACGCCACCATACAGGATATTAATTCTTCCATTTTCAGAGCATCTGGATATCTTTTCAGGCATTGGTAAATAGAAAATAGTATTGCATTGTATCGATTCACATATGATACAAATCCCATCAGTGGACTGGAGTAGTAATTTCGAAGACATCAGAGTATTCTGCTTCATGTTATTTTTTATACATGAGTACGACACACTCTTGTGCATTCGTTAGACCTCTGCCAGTGTTGCAATCTAGGTTAACGTGTACGAGGAAGTCGCACGTATCCGCTCCTTCACGTATGCGAGTAAACAGATAGGTTACCCAGTATATAGACAGATGACTGAATGGAGGAACAAATTGACAGAAGGATGGATGCAAATGTACAGGCAAACGAAAAGTAAGACTGTCAGTCAGATCCACTGAATGGCAGTCAAGTATATGAACTGGCAACCATTCAGAGAAGTTGATGAAAGCTCCATTTGAGAGTATTTTCACTAATGTTTCCAAGGTTTAATTGACTGTTGGTGGGAAAATGCTTGCTTTCAGCAAAGCTCAGTTGTGGCCTAAACAGAATGAGTCAACTTAGCCGGATGCATTACGCCAATGGAATTAATCAGCTTGGTCTGTATCCTATAAGTGGTTGGTGGCATCCGCTCCAGATTGGCTTGCCACAGTGATCAGGGACGAAATATGCCTGGACACATAAGCCACCACAAATGGTTTGCGCAGCATCACTAGCGTTCCCATCCAAATAATCCACACCAAATGTAAATCCAAGTGAATTACGCCGCGAAAAAGTTGATTGGAGGTCATTGTATTCCAACAGGAAAATGCCCATTAACCAAATGCTGGGTTAGTGTGAAAGTGAAGCTCTACTACAGAGATAGAAGCTAGCAAGAGGGATTTCAAAAATAATGTGATAATAGGAATTTGAAATGGGGAACCAAACATAGCTTTCAGCATGTACTTTATAGCAGTAAGGTTGAATAAGGCCAGTATATCCAGGCCAGTATAACCAAGGTTCCAGAAATGTAGACCAAGCGGTTTAGCAGATGACAAGTGTCACTAGTTGTTGATATATATATATATATATATATATATATATATGTATATACTTGAAGTAAAACAGGCACATATTCAGTAGTGGTCCGTTACTAAACAAGTAAATGAATGCCAGAATGAGATTTTTCTGCCAGTTACCGTGTTCGCCTGTCGCTTGGGCGAGTTTCACGAAAAGAGAAACCACAGTACAAGCCGTTCTTCCTTCATGTTTTGCCTGCGCGATCACTTTAGCATGATCCTTGTGGGTTTCGTGACTTGTGTCTGCGCAGTGATGCGATAGTTGTGACCTGGGGTCGGTTCTTAACATCGCTCATTTGTGTTCGCACATACGTGTGCACAGCTGTTTGTCTGCTTCTCCCAAACACGAACTCACGTAGACTGAGCCCGACAGTGACAGTGACATTACTAACCGATCTCGAATTTCTCCTACTGTTTTACCCCCTAATCCTTCTGTCTTCCATATGCCTTCGGGCGATAATTGTTTTTTGAGGCCAAGACAACTGGTAAACATTGGCGCCTTCAATGTCCGCACTCTCCGACAAGTCGGTCAGCAAGCTGCTCTGGCAAGTACTCTCTCAAGTCTGGGTATTGATGTGTGCTGTGTGTCGGAGACGCGAGTCTACGATTCTAGCACGGTTATCCACTTGAGCTCACCTCTAGATAACTGTCGATCCAAGCGCTTCTTTCTCAGGGTTTCTGGTGACGCCGAAGCTGAATCTCGCGGTCAAGCTGGAGTGGGAATCGCACTGAGTTCCAGAACGTAGCAATGCTAACTCGATTGGATCCCAGTGAACAGTCGCTTGTGCGCTGTCAGACTGAGTACATCGGTAAAAGTCTGTCGACGCAAATCAGAAAGGCGTTGTGTTTTCATTATATCGGCGTACGCCCCGACGGACAGCTGTTCGGATGCTACCAAGGATGCGTTCTATGACGCCCTCGTTGACCTTCTGAGGCAAACTAAACACTCAGACATCATCATACTAGCGGGCGATTTTAATGCTCAGCTTGGTCGTCTTTCTTCGGATGAGAAGCGGCTAGGAGGTATGTTTGGTGTCCGGGCACAACGCACTGATAATGGCGAAAGACTGCTACAGCTGTGCGCATCCCACGATCTGTATATTTCGAGCACGGCATTCCAACACAGGAAGAAGCACTGTGTTACTTGGACACCTCCGCGGGCCTCCCAACCGTGGACACAGTTGGATCATATAGCAGTTAGTTACAGGTGGCGCCACTCTGTTAAGGACTGTCGTGCCTTTTGGAGTAACCACCTGGACTCGGACCATGCTGTTGTGCGCGCCCGTTTTGTTTTTCTTTTACCCAGAGGACATACGCTCGTAAATGTAAAGTGCTTAACTGGAATTCGAGCAATGAGGATGTAAAGAACGCTTACCAAAAGGCATTAGCGAAGAAGTTGCCCAGTTCGACTCAGATGAAGGATCCTAATGAACACTGGGAACAAATCGCCGAAGCTATGAAGGTATGCTGCGAACAGACATGCTCCGATGGGGCTGTTCAGTTGCGACAGAACTGGATTTCTGTCACGTCGATAAACCTTATGACCAAGCGTTGCTGGATCCCACCTGGTTCTAAATATGATGAAGACCGTCGAGAACTTAAACGCAATCTGACTAAAAGCTTGCGCAAAGACCGTGAGCAATACTTGGTTGAACAATCAAAAGAGATGGAAAAAGCCTTTTTATCTGGGAATAACAGAAAGCTTTTTTCCCTGATCCGTGGTTGTACTGGCTGTCAAGTCAGTGTAAGTGAGACCATATGTGAAAAAGATGGTTCACTTATTACCAGTCAATCGCGCCGACTTGACAGGTGGGCTGAACATTTTGAAGAACAGTTCAGCTGGCCTCAACCAGATCATGTGGACAACGGGACCCGAATAGTCAGTTATTGCATTCCAGACGGTCCTCCGTCGGAAGCGGAAGTGGTCCTGGAGCTCAAGTTATTAAAGCGTAATAAGGCTCCTGGTCCAGACCTCCTCCCTCCTTCTCTTTTCAAGGACGGTGGGGAGAGGTTGATTCAGTTGCTCGTAACGTTCTCTGGAGCTGCCATCTCCACAAGGGAGTACCAGAGAAATACGTGAATCTACTGAGATCACTGTATGCTCACTCTGCAAGCAGGGTGAGAGTTTATGGACAACTGTCTCGGGCGTTCATCACTTCTAGTGGTGTTCGTCAGGGGTGTCCGATTTTCCCCTTCCTGTTCAATTTTGTCATGGACGACATTCTGGAGGGTGCGCTTCGGGAATACAGTGGACTTGGTGTTGAGCTTCTTCCTGGCGCTAGATTGACCGATCTGGAGTATGCGGACGACATTGTCTTACTCAGCCCCTCTGCCGAAAACATGCAGACCATGCTGGACAGGTTGAGCGACCGGGCTGGTTTGTATGGAATGCGCTTTGCACCTTCAAAGTGCAAAGTGTTGCTTCAAGACTGGGGCACTTCAACTCCTACTTTCTTCATTGCAGGTAATCCACTTGAGACTGTAGACAGTTTCACATACTTGGGTAGCACTATCTCGTCAGCCTGTAATATTGCTGATGAGATATCAGCGAGGATTGCAAAGGCACGAGTTGCCTTTGCCAAACTGCGTCATCTGTGGCGTCGAAAAGACGTCCGGTTGTCGCTGAAAGGAAGGGTGTATAATGCCTGTGTGCGTTCCATTTTGCTTTATGGTTCGGAAACGTGGCCTGTTCACAAAGAAGATATTAACAGGCTTGCTGTGTTTGACCATCGTTGTCTCCGCGAATTGGCTCATATTAAGTGGACTGATCGTGTGAGCAATGTGGCAGTTTGCCGGCGCGTATTCCGGAACGCTCGGGATGAGCGATCAATTGGTCAACTAATTACGGTACACAGCTTGCGATGGTTAGGTCACGTACTCCGTATGTCATCTAATCGTTTACCGTACCGGGCATTATATGCTGAGGCCACCAACAGTTGGGTCAAACCACGTGGTGGTCAAGCAACAACGTGGTCACAGAATATGAAGACCCTGACTACACCACTGAGCAACGTGGGTAGGTGTCGCCTGCCTGGCTGGGGTCCTCGTGATCACGCAAACCGCTGGTTAGTGACGCTATCCGAGATGGCGATGTGTCGTAGTCAATGGCGTACCTGTATCCATTCCATTTCCGCTTCTTCCTCTTAGTCTTTTCTCAATAATTTTCACCCTTCTTAGTAACGTTTTCTTCTAGGATATTCCACGTCACTGTTGAGGTGAGCGGCGGCCCGAGCCACAGTACCTTTTGGTCAGGCTCATGGCTGTTATGATGATGATGATGATGATGAGCCGGATTTTTAATGTAGTTTTACACGATCTTTGGCGTTTATTAGAGCTGAATATAGTGCTGAGTTCAGCTTAAGTGAGGCTTGGATACTCAATGATTGTAGTATTCCTTACACCGCTTCAGATGTGTCTTGCATATACGTTCATGTATATATGTACATGTGATTAGTCAGCCGTTCACATTTTTCTAGTGACCCCTTAATCTCCGGCAAATCCGCGGAGGAGGCAAGTTATTATCCGGTGGCTTTTCTATGCTAGCTTGCTCACCATTGTACAGCCATCAGTGGCGAGCTGATGCAGTAGGCTACCCAACTGTTTGTCGTAGAGCTTCATAGCACCCTCCATTTGTGTACAGGAGATGTCACAGTTTCCGGTCATTAGTGCTTTGCTAAGGTGGACGGACGAACAAAAATCGCCCTGACTGAATCATGGAACCCCTTATGTAACTGGCGGTCAGCATAGCCTTACGTCATCTCACCCTGAGTTTTTGACCAAGTCGTCCTTCATTCCGCGAATCCATTCGATGAGTTGAGGACAAACGTTGCAGAATGTCACTTTTTGTCCTCGGTCCATCAGGGAAGAAACAAAAGCTTTATTTTTCTTTCGTATCAGACTCGAAATAATTACATCTCTATTACTGAATCAATCTTGGTTGTTAAAATAATAAGGATTGACAATTCTGATGACAATTGACGTGAGTTGCTCTTCAAGGTGTCATCATATTGCCGTGAGTAGTGTATGTGAGAACATCTTTGAGGCGAACACCAATTATTGATTGGAATTTAGGCATTATCATTCAGTTCCGCAGTCGACCAGTTGATCTACAACAGATGGGCTCGAAAACTTGAACTATAGGATTCACAGGAACATTACAAACTCGATGGAGTTGAGAATGCTTATGTGCATCCAAATATGCATTGAACAATTTCGAAAAAAGGGACAAGTGGGAAAAATATGTCAATTTTAGAGAGTGTGCGATAGAAATATTGCGGAAAAGAAGACTGAAGGATGACGACCGAAATAAAAACCGAACAACTGTCTATTAGGTCTAGAACAATTGCTTTGCAACATCAGTCAGACAACAGTTGCCTACTGTTAACTGTAAGTGGTTAGGAGTACCTTCATTCTGTATGATCAAATTTTATGAACACTGGGTTTGGTGTGCCGGATATATGAGTCAAGTCTGCGTCCGAATTCAAGTACCAATAACACAGTTGCAACAGATTCTGTTAAGCTGCTCCGCATTTGGCATACCCAGGCTCTCAAACAGTGTTTTCTACAAGTCAAAGCGTACCTTTGAAGTGGTTATTTTCGTTAGACAGAGGTGTTTTTCTTGTAGGGACTTTGGAACAGATGGAAGATCCTAATTACTAAAGCCAGGTCCTCTTGGTACTGACTAGACTGTGACCGTACCACATTTAGCCTCGCTCATCGTTCATAAGCAGATATTTGCGTTTTATAAAGCAGTTTCATTTCACGTGTCCATGCTAACCCGGTCATGCCCATGTTAGTGTTTGTTGACATAAATACACGTCTTTGTGTTGGTCGATTCCAATAGGTATCTCTCTGCTGTACAATAAAAAAGGAACCATTGTACTGTCGTATAATTTACATCCTAGGTTGTGAGTAGCGTAGCACGACTCGTACGATCTGGAACCAAAGGGCAACTCTCAACGCCAAGAAGTTGAGGGGTCAGAAGTGTTATTGGAAACGGGTGTATGCACTGTATGGGATGTGTGACCAAGGCGAATGACGACACGCTGTTGCACAATGAGGGCGAGTACACATCAGTCATGCAGATTAGTGTTACTTCCGTTGTTCTGTTTTCACACACCCTTTGGCGGATTTCGCGCAATACCAAACTTTCAAAGCCAAACTGTTACAACACTAATGAGTTCAGCACACCATTTTGTGTTATTTAAGGGATTGAATTTCGATACACGACTCGACAGCTCTTCGTAAAACGCGAATCATATTCTTGTGGGATTATCTTCTTGTGACCTTGAAGAATGAACATATTGGTAATCAAGGTGTATACTCTAACAACATTTTGTTTGTTTTTCAGTCAGTTACAAAAAATGATAATCACACGATTGAGAACACAGACACAAAATCACATTGAAGGTTATCTAATGAACGTTCAGTATTCTGGCCTAGGAGTGTGTGGCATATTTTTCTACTTAAAGATCAACGTCATCAGGCGACTGAAAAATAGACCCGAAAAGTAACCGACGAGCCCAACATTCTCTTAGTAACCTATCGAACATTAGCGGATTATTATCGTTATTAGTATTATTTCTTTTCTGTGTCTATTTTGTTTCACATCCTTCCTTCTTTGTACTTTTTTCATAGTACTCCCGTTTTAGTTAGTTTACTATTATGAATCCGACATTTTGAGTGACTTTATCCTGCTCCTTTCACTTATTGATCCAGCTATGTTGCCATGAGATTTGAACCACTTTCAAATTATCTGTTAGTAGTTTTGTTTGTTCGCTTCTCTAGCCTTTTGGCGCACTGGTATTCAAGTTCTTAAACGTATGTTACATACGCCCATAGAACTGACAGTAAGTCTCTATTTATACAAACTTTAGTACATTCTCCAACAGACGCTCAATCGTTTATCTCTGTTTGGCTTCACGAAATAAACGTTCCTAAAACCTATCCTTTGACGTTCTTTAAATTCCAGTCATTATGTACAGAGGAGATGTTCACTGATGTAAGGGAAATTTGTCAGTTTGAAAGGCCTTGTTTAGTTTTCATATAGACGTCTATATATGTTTCGATCTTTAATTATGCGATGGTATTACTGAAGTGTGTATGTTTTGCGATCAATGCACGTCAGACTAGTGTCGATAATGAACTTTTTCGCTCACATGTACATTTACAACTGTCTATTCTGTGCACCGTTGATGTATTAAACTAAACTGAATTCTCAGTCGGAGAACTAGCTACGTTGTGTCATTTGTTCTATAATTTCCGATTCGACAGCTTGTTCTTGCCATCCAGATGGGTCTGTGAGTACCACATGCGATCCAACTACCGGCCAGTGTGAATGTCGTGCGGGAATCTTTGGTCGCCAGTGTTCTATCTGTGCCGATGGTGGTCGCGTCACAAAAGCTGGTTGTGTAAAGACAGAAACACAACCAGGTATGTCTAGAGGAGGATATTATTGATCAACTACGTTTGTTATTTTGTTTTTATGAACTAGACTTTTTGAAAATTGGTGGCGCTAAACGTTATTCAGCGACAAGGACACTTCTTGACAAAATCACTCTCCCTCTTAGCTGAAGATAGTCAACAACATTTCATGAAAAGACAGAATATGGATTGGCAAATGTTAGGAGACGCATCTCCTAACGAAGCAGCAAAGGCCAATCACGTCACATCGATTGATTGACCCGGCCTCGAGTGAATTGATATGTTTTAACTCATTCAGCTAATCAGTCTCACTCAGTTAATCAGACTGCAGCTGCGCGATCAAACGCCTGTACGTTATCTGAACTGTTTTCTCGCGTTCACTTTCCGATAACGTGTTTTGTTCTAACACTTTGATTACCAGATATGATCGTCTCGATTGATTTGCCATGCATCTTGTTGGCCATGTATGATACTCACTTCGCTCTATAAATTTAGAGCCTCTGTGGCCTAATTCTGACTCATCTCGTCCTCCTAATAAACGCTGTTGCCGCATCTATTCTCTTTCCCGGTTCTAGGTCAGTCGATTGAGCGCGTACCAAAAGGGACGATCCAATAGTAAATCTATGGAATAAAAATGTACTTCTGAAGTGTCATGAGTACTGGTTATCTACCAGATTGTAGCGATGTTACTCCATGTATGAAAGGTGGGGTTTTCTACATTTGGTGAATGCGCATTCTATATTAACTGTTGTGCTGAACATTACGCACGGCGGTTCATTCCGAGAAGCGCTCATAGAACAGACGCGTAAAGAAGTTGTTGGTAGCCTTCAGACGGCCAACATCAGCTGTGTGCGGTGAATGAGTATCCTTCAAAAATCATTCGAGACCTTTCTAAATATGGCTAACCCGTCAAATAATGTATTGTCTCGTAGACATCTTCTGACACAACATGTTAGCTCGAACAATGTACAAAATTGCACACAACAAATTAACAACACACCCAGTATGGATTGGTCTCGAGAACAATCAATGTTTTATACTCGTGCATAGTACTAACCAACTAGTCCATCACTAGTGAGCATCACTACGTCTACCTATCGGTGTATCCTTTCGAAAAGCTGACGAACGTTTGTTTTCGAGAAATTCATCATCAGATCATTAGATTTCTGAAAGGTTAAGTAATAGAAGTCGATTAAAGCGTGAGAATAACGCAGTTACCATTGGACGATGACAAAGCAACCAAATCAGTCCTATCCACCAATAGGGTGGCTTGGACTATTTGTCAGTGTTAACAGAGTGAATGGAATGTGCGTTTGTGAGTAGGCGAATAGCGGGCCGACAGAATTCAAGGGCTTTTATGAACTTCTTGTGATAGCACAACACAGGATGATGTAACCGGATGCAGATCGCTTCAGCCGTCGCCATGTTGCGACGTTGTAATTACTTTGGCTTCTGTCTAGGCGCTATGCCGTTGATACGAAAATACTGACTGGGATACATGTTGTGACCTGGGTCTACCAGATGTTCTACGATAGCGTTAGTTGTTTACTTTCTTACTTCACCCCTAAGCCATGCTGGGTGATGCTTCTTTATGAGCTCACCAACCTGTCTCATCATGCGTCCAATATACTCCGCCGCACATCAACAAAATACGGGGTAGACAACGATATTTTCGGCGTGGACAGGCATCTTGTCTTTCACGTTACGTGATAGCATTCCCGCACTCGTGAACCAGGATCACAGCGTCGCGGTCAAAAAGGTTTTCGGGAATGCGTTATGCAATTTTTGGGTTGAGAAATTCTTTTGCTAGATCGTTTTCGAATGGTAGGTTGACGAAGATATATATATATATATATATAATCAATGTCATCATTTTTCTCTTCGTTGTACGTACACCATCACTGTCAACAAACAAACGGTAATAGCTTAATCAGTCGCTACTTCCATTCCCGGAACTGTGATTGCGGAACCGTATAACTTTCAGTTATGTTACCTCCATTAATTAACTCATGCTTCCCCAATCTCTACATCGTTCTGCACTCACCCTAGTAACTCCGGCCTGTATAGTTATGTTGTAAGTAGTCTAACACAGAATAAACAGTGAGAAGAACACTGATGGATCAGAGCCAACTAAATGTACCGCACATTCAATGTACATCGTTTCGTATTCATGAAAACTACGGCCGAAGTCAAGTTACTATCACTGATGCCCACTAGGATACGATAGCAGCATGCACATGGACCTATCAGATGCCAACAACCCGAATGATGCCTGTTTCTGTCAACTTGACAAAGCCATTCTCAGTCTGTGAACCAGTGGCTTTTACCCAAAGAAACGGCTTGATCTTCATACGGTTCTCAACGCTAACACTGTCTGGACTCACAGATTGTGGACTGGGTCCACTTAACCACACAAAATGTATAAAAGTAATTGCTTCTCTATAAAACAGTACCGAGTCTTCCTGTTTTGGCATGTTTATTGAGCGCATGGCACTCATTCAGTAACAAAACAGTACTTGGTGCAAATCACTTATAGGACATACAGCATATTTACCTAAAAATGTGATAACGTGAAATTTCAGTTTATGTGTAGTACCCTGACTTATTGGATTGAATATGGCATAGATGATGATGACAGACTTCCAACTTGTAGGCAGAACTAGTCGATATTCTAGCTTCATTTAAATGATTTGGTGAGCATTCATACTGCCCAGAAAACAGGAAAGTCTATCATTGGCCAGCCAGGAATGGTAAACCGATCAGCAATTCGTGTGGTTCATCAGTGTAGTGCATTCCTACCATATAATACCTTTCTATTACAGAGTGCGTTATATTAATTTTAGATAACATGGCGACATTATTCAATGTTGCATGTATGTGCTGCTTTGGTTCGTCCACCCGGAACTTCTTTCAGTGAAGCAGTTGTAATCTATCATTTTCGTCCAATCCTAGACACGTAATCCGCACGGTCTCAGTGTAATTTGCTGTTGACTGTTACAATTGCATTTCATTGTGTTGTCACTGTAACAGTACGTTTTCGCTGGAAGAATGCAGCCACTTAATCCACACCCGATCAGTTAATGCTTGCTACCTATAAAACTATGCCTGACAGACAGATCATTAAGTTGAATACAGATGGTTTACAAAAATCGCACAACTGGATATCACAGTTCAGTATTCACTATGGTATGCAGCACAGTTTCCTGTATGACCGGCTGTATATTTCGACAGTTTCATCCTCAAATAAAATTGAACTGGAAACAACTGAGGGAAAGTTGTGGAGTTCTCAGTGGACAGTTTGTGTTCTACCATTTTGGACAACTACTACATCTGAAGGTCCGGAGCGTACGTAATACATAAATAAACTTTGTTTCAGTCAAGGCACAGTTTTAAAACAATCAGGGTGAATTATATGTTCAAAAGAAAATTCGTTTTCTTATCGGGCTGCATTGGGTGTTTCTCTGGACTTGCCTTCCCTAACTTGAGTTTCTTTGACGTTGATAAAAAGGTGTTTGAATCTTACATACACCTCATTCAAATTAAACCCACCAAGGAAGATATGTTTGCATTTGATCTAGGTCCCAAAAATGAGCTCCATAGAGATGTTCCGTCGCGAGGTTCGGTTCAGGTGAATGAACCACAATTAGAATCGGATCAAACGACCACCACAGGACGTCAGTTCGATCCGCGCACAACCCTACTGGTTCGTGCCCCAGTTACGTTAGAACAACCAGTCTTGGTGGAGCTACATTTGATGGTTCGGTTACTTCTCGATGGTAGCCTGTTGGAATATCGAGTGACACCAACTGAACAAGAGCAAATGTGGGTAGAGAATTTACAAGATCATCAGTTCTCTTTGTTCCTCGTCGATGGTGGATTTGTCGAATGCAAGTGAGTTCTTGTGCAGCGATTTGCGTTCTCCTATCAACTGGTCATTACAACTAACCCTGAGAGCTGACGAATTTGACAGTTTATAATGTGCTGGGTTCTGATTGTCATTCAGGTCAAATGTCAAACGGTTATGTCAGTGATGCGCGGACTAACCCCAAGAGCCGGCTACTTGGATGGTTAATAAGTAGTATCCCCTGTAGTCATTTTTATGTGCGGTTCGCTGTTATTGTGTAGTAATTTCGCTATGTTTTTGATCAACTGTATTGAGGCTCAGAATTCCCTTTTTATTAACTCCGTTTTGCTGTAATTCTGCCTACTTTGAGCCCCATTTGCAATTTGGTACATAGGTTGCTTTCCTGGTTCATCACACACTACTGGTGTTCACGTGACTTTTAGTCCGAGGTACCTGAATCCCAAACACGTTGGTAAACGTAATCGATTAGATCAGGAGTTTGTGAGCCACAGGTGGATTTGTAGAGTTTTGCTGTGTTGTCGGATCCACTTCAATGAGGTCAGCCAGCTTTCATTGTACTATTGACGAGCATAAACGGCACTACCTGCTAATAAAGATACTAACTTGATAGGTAATGGAACTGTTTCCAGTTATTCTGCACTTTAATCTAGTGGCCTCCATGACACTAACGTTACGAGACTGTGATCGGTATAAATTCCGCAGTGTGAGCTGGTCACCTGACATTTGTATGATAAGTAACGACACAAAATGTATCGTAGTATACCAGTATGGTTGTCTACCTCAATTCGTTTTGTGTCTGACTTTCCGATATGGTCTAGTGCGATTGCTTTATTCATTTCAGTTATTGTGAATTGAGCAGACTCATTGTGTTTAGCTTGCCTTTCATTTGAATTAATCAATTAGAGCCAGTTCACATGCATATCAAATTAACAACCTTCCTGTCGTGTGTCGAATCGCCCATTCATGGGACGAGATTGGAATGTAGACAAAGTCTAGTTGAAAAGAAAATTTATAACCTAAAGGTCACTAATGGAAGTCTGTGTCCAGCTATCATTAATTGGGAGAGATGGACACGAGAGGGACAGCTCGTGAGTAGCTCTTTTGGGTGTAACCTCTGAAAAAGTTTCCAATCATTTTGTTATGCTTACGGGTTTTAGTTGATAAAATTTAAGTTAATAAGATTTGGGAGTATATTTGCCCATACAGTATATATTGCATGTGTTGCTGTATTTCACGTAAAACATTACGATTCTGAACAGCCAATCCCATGCTAACATTCCCCAGATCACATATATCACCAAAGATGGATAGTTTTCAGGCAAATAATTTCATAGTCCATGAATGGATTCGCAAGATGAAATGACCTTATGATTGTGAATGGAAGGTTTCATGTTTGAACCACATACCAGATTGCGCCGAGCAATTTAGTCACTGCATTTGCCGATTTAAACTACTT
>JTDE01020819.1:0-20464 GCA_014338405.1 Paragonimus skrjabini miyazakii | reverse complement strand
CACACAGCGTCTTGCGTCCCCGGATATGTTTCAGGTTGCTCTTCGGGTTACTGAAATTTGAGTGAGCATTATCTGCTCGTGGATTCATGTTGGGGGACAGTATGATGGTGAGTGATTGGCAGTAGCATATTTTCGCCTATCCACCCTGCCATGTGAAGCAGATAGGGCGACCCGGTTTATCCTGCGCGACGGCCGATACAGTATGGTATTTGGTTTATGCTGTATCATCATGGGTTTTATGGGCTTAGAACACTGCCATGACGCCCAGACTTAGACAGGAGAGCGATTAGGGGTCACAACCAAAGCCTTTGGTTCGAAAGCCTGTACCACAAGGCAGCAGGTGACAGACGCACACATAGGCATCAGCATCAACCATCCAGAACATGCGCGACAGTCACAACCCTAGACATTCGGTACATTCACAAAGGGATAATACTGCACTGCCAAACCAACCACACAGACTGCAAAGACAAACCAATCATACATACAGAGAATCAGATCAGGGAGGAAAAAATAAACTCAACCGAAACACAACCCACTGACACCATACACAACGAACGCCTTACAACAGACGCATCTGCCTTTTGTCTGGCTGCTCCCCTTTGGACAATCTGACATGGTTGAACCTGCAACGACCGAGGTTGCAGTCAGTCGCCAGATCAAAACAGCACACAAACCTGACCAACAGCGGCGAGGTAGCAGAAAATGTCTGGGGCGGCTGCACACATAGGCCTCACTCACCCACCTACTGGTCTTCTTTCTTCAGGTTTACACCGGACGCATGGTGTGTGAGTGGAACCGCAAGTAGTTCAATGCAAGCCACTTGGGATGATGGGTTAGTGCGCAAGCGTCCTTTCGCTTCGCTCACTGTGACAAGCTAATCCGTTTCGGATGCTGCCAACTATGACTAATGTGCTAACGATTGGCATAAACCCGAACCATTTAATTTAACGAGTAAATTGTTTACTGCGTTTTAATTGTAAGTAGTCGAACTCACTGACATCCACCGATCGTGTTTAACTAGATTGGTAAGCCGCTTCGTGTCTGGGTGGGCCAGTCGAAAAAGGATCCTTCATTTGAACCTCAGTGTTGTCTCGTTACTTTTACCCTCTAATATGGATATGTTGAAGGTCCAGGTGGTACGCATTAAGTAATATCCATAAATTGACCTTATCAGCTATGTGCTGTCTGGTAGTTGACGTTGAAATGTTTGACCCCTGACGTCTCCGCCATCCCCGTACACTACTGTAGCAGTTTGTCAAAAACAGAATTGTTTTTGCTTTCTCGTGGAGTGGATTCATTCGCCCATTTTATATTGCAACTGTAGGTTGGTACTCCAACAGGAATGTGTGGTTTTTCTCTCAAGCTTTTGTCGGGTCCCACTTTTGTACCAGTTATTGATCGCATTGTTCTTCCATTTTCGTTTCATCTTTTTCATTACTTCCTTTTGCAGGTAAGTTTTCTCACTTTTTCATACTGAAAAACGACATCATCATGAGAAACTGGAATCATGAAGGTTGATGTAAGAGATTTTCCGACTACAATCGATAAGTTGGCATGCTAGATCTAAAAGCAATGTAAAACTTCTGAATTAGTGCAGGCAAACCAATCTAAGGGTGTGTGTATGAATAGGTACACTTGCACTGCCTACCTGGTCCACGTTTATTTTTGTGTTTGACGATTATGCCGGAGTGTTCACAGAATGGATGTAAGCCACGTGTTCGTTGTAGGGTGGTGGTGGCTGTGGTTGTCGATGTAGAGCAGTGCGTAATCCAAAAAATGTTCATTGAAGGAGGTCACTGTAGGGACGAACCACTGTACTTAAACTACGGCTCGAGAAGTTACGTGATGGTGTAACACACGAAGCACATATTGTACAGCTGATGAGTAGTGTTGCAAATTTGATAAGCCAAAAGAGATTTAAATGCAAAAAATCTAGCCCTCAACCGAATTTAAATCAATGATAGAAACAGTATGTCCAAATGTGGTAAGTGTTCTACCAGCTGGTTCACGAAGCCACACCGGGAACTCGGAAGTTTCACATTTGGACTCGGTTATCCTCCTTGTAGTGTGGATGATCCAGAGGATTGACTGCCTGGGTAGGATTTCTGAAACGGCTTACACTAGGACCCACCAACACCACTGCTGTATATTAGAATTATCGAGCCCTTGGTGTACTCACGAATCTCAGCTGTTAGAACGATTGCCGCGTTTGGGCATGCCATTTCTGTTGCTGATTAGAATCCGGCCTGAACCCTAATTTTTTGTTATTGGGTTTCTTCAAAATATATTGTATAGTAGAAGTGTGGATAAGAATATCTGTTTGTTGTATGTTGGCTTACTACGTCTCGGTGCCATTTCGGAAAATGAGGAGATTTGTAGGTTTTACTGCATTCTTTTATTGAAATCCTGTACGTTAGGGTTTTCCATTGTCTTTGGTTGTCAATGACGGAACGGTTTAGGGCGCTATACGAGGGAGCTTGTAAGCCTTAACGTAATTACTGATAGTATCCAAGTGGCGTGTCGTTCCGATTGTTTTTGCTCTGAAGTTGCACAGTCCTCTTATAACCTTCAAATTGCCGGATTTGACCTGGTCCGTCACTTAGTAGCTGTCGCTTTTTAACAGTTTCAAGGTTGAAAACCAGTTTGACGTACCTCATCACATGTACACGCTATTGACAAATTGTTGATGACAGAGTGACGCTTCTGTGCTAGTCTTTCAGTTTTTTTCTCTCTTCCTATCTACCCCACTCTTCATTGCAGCGTCGCTCGCACGAAGTCAGTCAAGAGGTAATGATATATTTTCGAGAACTGACCGAAGCGTGTGTGGGTGCGAGCGAGAATCGCCGTCATGAGGCTTTGGACAATGCTACATTGGACCCAGGATTGCAACCAGTGTTACCACACCTCGTCACGTTCATAGCCGAAGGAGTAAGTATTTGGGGAATTTATTCTCTTTTTGCATTACAAAGTTGAGTTGTAACGACCTGATTGACTTTCACAATTTTACATCACCTGTGGGGTAGATTGGTTATTTCCTGGTTGGTGAAAGCCGTAAGGAAGCTGTCTTGCTGATGACGCCTTGCTTTCACTTACAGCTCGGTTGTTTGTTTGTAAGGTATAGGCGCCTTGATGTTATATGTTTGAATATAGACGTAGCTATTTTTAGCGGTTAGGTCCCCTCCCCCTTCTTTTTCTCTCTTCCCAAACAGGGTTTGTTTCTTCTTCATGGTTGTGTGGCAGTTAAGCATCAGTGTGAACCACTGATGTATTGCTGTCTATGATGATGATGATGATGTTGATGATGATGATGGGTTAATGTGACTAGGTGAATGCGTGAAACGCCTTGCCATTTTGACTGAAACCGGTTGTTTAGAGAATACTTGCCAACAATTGGAAACCTGAGAGATGAACAACGTTTTTACAGGCCAACGGAACATTAGCAAGTACATATAGAGAAATGTTCAGCTATACTTTTTTCACTCTGTCGTTTATACAGGATTTGGGTAGGTATTTGATTGCTGTCGTAATCACCATATGTGCATCTCAACCATTCACTTCCCTTCTTTCATTCTTCCGTCCAATCACGGTTGTGCATTTAGGTTCGCGTGAATGTGACCAATCACAATCTGGCCATTCTCATCTATCTGATGCGGCTCGTCAAGGCGTTGGTAGACAATGCGCACATTTCGTTGGAACCTTATTTGCATTTGCTCGTGCCTACCGTGATCACGTGCGTGCTGAGTCGTCAACTGTGCGCGAAACCGATCACAGACAATCATTGGGCCTTACGCGACTTTGCGGCCAAACAGCTGGTCACATTATGCAATCGGTAGGTGGCGCTTGATTACTTCTCTCCCCTCCTTTCTTGCTCTCCAGTATCTTTGATCCATACACATCTCTCCGTTTGGATTCACCATTTGTTTGTAAATAAATTAGTCACTCACCTAATTTCAAATGAATGTGAATGCCTATTCATGACTGACACTGATCACACGGTTCTCGTGTAGTCTGTAAGAGTACTACTATAATGTACTACTCATACCTATCAGTAGGTAGCCTGCAAAATCGCAACTCGTCTTGTAAAGACGGTGATTTGAAACTAAAACATCACGCAGTGAGATACCGGTTGGTTAGTTGGCTAACTTCGGCTTGGTCTCCTGAATCTCACACAGTAGGCAGTTGAGATGTTAAATGAAAAGTCGGCTAATCGGGTCCGATGGTGTGGAAGCTGCCGTTATGTAAATAAACTAATGAATTGATTAGATAAAAATAAATTTAAAAAAGCTTTACAGACGCCGCATTCGTTCCGTTTGCTACTCGGTTTTTGTTTACAGGGTGCGGGCGCTTTTTTTATTTTCCCTCTGTTTCCATTAGACGCCATCTCTCTCTCCCTTCCGTATTCCTCGTTTTGTGGTTAGCTCGCGATTTGGATGATTGTGGTACAAAAATGTTATAAAATTGGGTGCTTTTAGAAACCATAAACTCTTCCAAATCTTCTCATTACGGCCGCCCAATGAACAAGGTGAAAGTGGTCCAACGTTTCATTTGGAGTGATGATTCGTGTCATCTATAGTAGAACATTGTCGCTCAACTAAGTTAATACATATTTGTTTGTCTGTATTGACTATTTTTCTTCCATCTTGTGATGCTTTACGATATTAGCTTTACGGTAACATGAATCTACCATAATTATTTCATTTGATTTTAAATATATCATGGTCCTTTTTGTGTCCGACTGACGTACGATGTGCCGAACGGGCGTATTCCTATAGTTCAGGTTAGTTAGTTCAGCTTAGGTTAAATTGTGCGACTAATTTTACAACAGTTTCAGTTCTAATAGCAGCTTACAGCAAGACTGGCAATTGTCACTACATTTGTTTAGCATTGTTAGATAGTGTTAGGCGCCATATCGCACTCTACCAAATATTATCGAAATACGCTTTGCGACATCAAAATACAGGCTACTTCTGCTAGACGGTCATGATTACAAAGATTTTACATAGCATAATAAACGTATTCAGATCGTTGATTGATTCGTGTGCACCAGCTTTGGTTGAGGTATATAGCATGAATTAAAATCTCAAGCAACACCAAGGCGATATTCACTAATTTGAATTGTCTCTGATGAAACTCAAAGATAGTGTGTATAGAACGACTTTAAAATCCGTGTCACTGTGTGGCTGTGAAATTTGGTCACTCAGTGTAAAAACGTCAACTGTTATCCGGACATCGATATCTGCGTCCGATCGCTGGCATCGGACGGCACCAACTTGCAAACAACGATGAGTTTAGGAAGTGAACATTTGTTACCATATAAGACGTGGTCATTCGCTCCCCCCTTAAGTATGCACAGACTTGGCCGTGTACCGAGGATAACAGTCATCGTTTGCCACATCCAGCGCCTTTTATCGACGCCGTGACCGATTGGCGTAAGGTGTGAGGTAGAGAGATGATGATCTAGCATAGAGAAATGAGGCCATTCACCGGGAGTTTGATCAATTCAGGTTGGGTTCATCTTTCGTGATGGGACCCTCACCACTCAGAGTCGGTAGCTAAAAACATTGAATGAAATGACGATTGATCGGCCTCACTGGCGTGTATGTCGTTTGGTTGAATTATCTGGGTAGTGATGCAGGGCGGTAAAAGCTGCCACTATGTTGCTTTGATGATGACATTCCACTTTCAATTATAGGTCGGTTGTTTGTTTGTGGGGTGTATGTATCCTAATGTTACATGTCTGCGTTTGGACGGTTGTTTTTAAATAGTTGAACCCCTTTCTTTCCTGTCATTTTCTTTAGATAAGGCTTGCTTTTTCACTATGGTTATATAGAAACTAAGCTTCTGCGGGAACCAATGATGTATTGCTGTCTTTGGTGATGATAATGAAGTAATCGATCTAAGGTAACCGCTAGCGGAAAGATCGTTTCTTTTTGAGGACTTACTCAGGGCGTATCATGAACAAAGCTCGTGGCTCTTCAACAGTCTTAGGCACACTGCTACGGTGTTTAAGTAGCGTGGTGATTTTTTCCGTAGATGCGCCGCTTCTGACGGAAAAGCACAGGAAAATAGGAATGAATTGGGCGATAATGCTGTGTGATGACATGTGGAATAGAGTATTCTGGACAGACGAACGGAGGTCCACTTTGTATCATCATGGTGGAAAGGTTTTGACATGCAAATGACTGGCATCTGGCATCTGCGATGTCACTCGCGCACGCACTTATCACACCGCGGCTTCGGCCCAGTAATCTTGTCTTCTATATTTTGAACTGTTTTAGCCATGCACGATGGTTTGTCTATGCCAGAATATGGTTGTATGTTGGGCTCAATCTCGATGAGGGATTGCCCTGTGCGCAGTAACCGTAGTGGTTTTGATTGAAATAATGATATCAGTGTATGTCTTTGAACATCATCGACTCTAGTGTTGTCCCGACCTATTTCCATTGTTGTATGCAATCAAGTTTTCCTCTCAGGCAATGATTTAATCCAAAGTTGAGTCTATGTTGTTTTAAATAATTAGCAATGGATACACTTTCCAGTGTCACGGTTTATGGCTCTTTGTTAATTTGTGCGTTATGTACCTGCCTCATTTTTGTATCTTTTCTACGACAGTAGTATGTCGAGGAGCAGTTATAACGGAAACTCTGATCGTCCGTGAAAGCCAGATCTGTTACTTGTTAGGTTGCTCTCACTATGCTTCTTAAGTGTTCTTCGTTTATTATGAAACGCGAGGTTTCAGCTTGGCTAGATATCTTGTATCATTTCGGTGAACGGATCTTGTTCATAATATTATGCCTGCTTGTCGGAGAAACACCCACCGAGGAATAATAACTGAGAATGTCAGAAGTAGTCGGCGGCTCTGATGACTAACCGAACTGCTTTCGGGCTGTTCAACTTGTCGCCGTGAGTAAGATCACGAATTATCCCGTCGAAACTTGGCTTCCCAATGCCTATAACTCGGTCTCATATCCCTTTGTTGAATTATTTGTGAGGTTCATTTCACGTATAGTCGACTGTCAGCAGTCTAACTTTTTTTACCTGTTGTCAGCTACAACACGTCGACCAATCAGCTACATACCCGAGTCACTCGAGAATTATGTCGTGCGCTTCATAACTGGATCAATGGGACCAATGCAGATTCCGTCACATCGACATCGGACACAGAAAAGTCTGAATCACTTGTCGGCTCGCCGGATATGAACGGGACTTTGGAACTACGAAAACGCGATCTGTTAGACAAACGCGGTCCCAGTCTGGGTACTGCGGTTCATTCGATGAACACCCTGTACGGTATCCTCGTGACTCTTGATGAGTTCGGACCACAATCTATGCGGGTGTTGGTTTTCCCAGTATTGCCCGCATTGTGCCAACGGCTGACAACGCTGGTGGAACCGTCACCAGCTTCAGCGGACTCTCACGAAGATCCGCTCGTTAACTTTACGCCTCCAAGTCGACTCTCTCCGGCGGACCAACGTTCGTTTGATTCTCTGAAAGCCATGATGACGGTAATTTTTACACATTTCGTTGGTCTCTCCTGTCGTATGAAAGTGGTCATAGTTGACGTTAATAATGGTCGTGGGTTCAAGCTGTGACTGATCTGGAGGTCCTTGATTGAGTTTAGATTGCGTGACAGTGTTAGTATGACGTGCAGCTATCAACATCTCTCATTGTTTGATCGTCACTTATTGGAACTTGAGCTGCCCATTCGGTAGACGGTGACTGAGCCTGCGCTGGCTAGTTTGATCCCGGCCTACTTGATCACTCTTATCTAGGATATATATATGACCCCGTTTATCACATGGTAAAAAATTCGTTATTGAATGGATAAACGAATTTGCTTCTTTCTACTCGCTTTTATTTGCTGGCGAATTTTTCATACTTTTCATTCTTTTCATACGGACTCATCTAGAAAGTGGCTCCATTGCTGACAGATTGGCGTACACGACAGAATTTAGGTACCACATTGGAAGATTATCGTGCGGCATACGGGTGCATGGCTACTTGTCTACACGGCGTCAGTCGCTGTGCAACCGCTACCCCCACCGGATCAACAAGCCAACCCCCCGCGCACCCTCCATTCCATCATCAACCACCTACTAGCCAAGGTCCCGAGGCTCCTCCTCGTGCGTCGTTGGTCACCAATTCTTCTGTTACTCTGGTGACCAGCAAACCGGAAGAGATCACTGCTCGGATTCACGTAACTTCCACTGACCGATCTATCCAGTTAATCCCGCTAAACCGCTGAATAGGCAGGTAGGCCAACGATTTATTCCTTTAACATCATTATTATTATTACTATTACGCCATTGAGGACAAATATCCATGTTTTTGGACCCTTACAAATCGAGCACCACGTATCCGCTCTAGGACAGACAATCTGTTGGATAGGTGCTGCACGGTCCAATATTGATTCGTTACGGTAACCACTAGGATCTCCGATTATCTTTTGGTTCATAATATAGATCAATGAAAGGACGCAGGTTAGTGATAGATACGTCTAGCCAGTGTACAAGCGCTCGGTACATCTATGCTTGTTTACTTAGCATTTTCACTTTTGATGGCTTTTAAATTCGTCGTGTTTATCTACAACTGGCATCTCGTTTGCTCACATTGTCTCTAGTTGCGAATTGTTGACTTATGATTTTCACCATTATATCGGGGACACCTGGCTAGCTGTATGTTAAAATGCCAAATTGTGTTGTGTACAAAGGGACTAAAAAACAGGCAAAATATCGATCAACCCGTCTGGAATTGTCACATGATAGGTTCCCGCACAAGCCAGCACCATACACATGGCCACATTTTTATTTGAACTCATCTGATAGAGACAGCCCGATTGAGTTTCGAACCGAAACCTGTGCCGCTAAGACCCAAGGACTCTATCCACTAAGACTAACGGTCGTTTGAAACAGAACCGATGATCTAGTGAATAGGAACTTCAATTGAGATTGCCGGATTAATTCTTTTTCACCGCTGTTTCCGACAAATAAATACAATTGTTGATGCACTGAATTACCGGCTTGAGAATATACATCAGTAAACATTAACGTCAGGTAAAAAGCGGAAACTTTATTTTTCAAGGTTAAGACGTTCTTCGTCAACTGTGTTCATCTGTGACCACAATAATATTCCCCCAAAACATATGCGTAGGTCGACCGTTAGCTCAGCGTTACTCTGTGGTTACTAAATACGATTGGCCGATGATTTACCGATTTCAAATTAAGCTAGTCAGGTGCTGTTCATTTTTGTTCTTTGTATGAGACTTCTGTTAACTTGTGTGTCTTCCGGATGAAATTGTTATGGAAAGTGGGAGTTGATTGTGTTCAGTGACACGCTTGCTGTTTTCATTTGGCAGTCGTTTGTGAACTAAGTACAGTTACTGAAAAGAGATCGCAGTAGAAGTTGCATTCTTGTTGATGTCAGTCATTATGACGTGCTACCCGATAGTTTGTTTGCTTGATTTCGAATGTTTGAGTCTAAACATAGTGTTTTTCTGAATCAAGTCAGATTCCTTTTTCCTGTTTTTTTTTTCTAAATGGATCTTTCATTAGCGTATGATACTTAAGTTTCTACATCTATCTGTCATATATTGTTATCGCTAATGATAACCTTCGGACATTTGTGTATATGGTGACCTGGACCTTCCGGTAGATAATCATAGGTAGCTCTGGATAAAGCAATAGCAATTGTGTACCATCGTGAGTTGAATTTTCGGCTACTTCGAATGTTGTCATTTGTTTTGGTTTTTATAACATACCTTGCTCATACGTAACGCTTAATTTCTTATAACAGTACGCATCTGTGTGATGCAATGTGTTGGACCATGCCACATTTGCCAGCAACGTTTTTGGGTTCTTTTAATGTCTATTTTCTTTATCTATTCTACGTTTTTGATATTCGTACTGATTATTTGTTTTTTCTTTTTCTTCAGATTATCGGGTGGATCTCTTTTTTGTACAAATCAAGTGTAATATATTTTGTAAATAAATTACCGCAATTTTTGCATACACTTCTTTCCTCCGTTCGTTTTTTGGTGACACGTTGAATTCCATTACCCCTATGGCGTCGTTCTCCAGGAATTGTCTTTTTTTAGTTTGTGATTACGTTGCTTTCTATCAGACGTAGCGGGTGTTTTATGATTAACTCAGAAAGCAACAGACAGGACACACAAATATATGTACATCTGAATTGTGTTACGCTGCACTTATTGTCAGCTCTGCCAACTGAAAGACCGTTAGCGTAACTCATACTAGTTAGATTAGTCCACTGAGATAATCAGTCAGGCGAATTAAGATCATGAGACATGCCTGAACACAAGAGCGATCGTGTCACAATAGACATAGGCGAACTAAAAACGTTAAAAATAAGCGGCACGTGGAATGTGGGTATAATATGTGGATGTATTCATCTATGTTTCATGGTGTGGGTCGTAACTGATTTCAAACATTCATGCCTACGTCTTTGAATTAGAGCCTAATCATGTGGTGCTGTCGTTTGCCCGGACAGTAATAAGCTGGAGGTGTGATGTTCACTTGGGTACGATTACTACACAGGGTAGCATTTCACTGTCGAGCAGACTGTTACATCGGATATATGCCTCAGAAGGGAGTGAGTCTAAATAATATCCTCTGGAAATATCTCAACTGTTGTAAGTTCGTGCTGTCATCATCTGTTTGGAATATTATATTCCGGTAGTCTCGATGGGATCTCCGAAGGTTATCTATCGAAGTGTCATCAACAATGCTGATAACCCACACTGGACAGGTTACTTGTTCTGGGTTCAAGATACCCATTCGATGGTATATGTGGTCTATGTCGAAACGTGCTGAGCGGATCGTGTGATCGTCACACTAACCATTTAGTAGTCATAACAGTTGTAATCGTCGATTTTATTGGTTAGCTGTAACTCAATCAAGCGTAAAACCAACCCGACTTTGTAATCTTGTTCTCGAACCACAAAATGCGCTAGCATTGAATTCCAGCAATCACCTTGTTCATTCAGAGGGATGACCTCAGCATTACACGTCATATTAACAACCCCAACAAGCCAAGTAACAATATTTATATTCTAAAACGTCTCGTTGAGGACGTGGTTCATAAATCGAAAAACTGTGGTGAACATTTTATGGGTTTGTCTTGTCAAAATCGAGCAAGACGGTAATTAAAGCACTGTACGTGGTCTTATGCCAATAGAGAAGGATGGGTCATCATCTGGACGTATTCCGTACACTACAGGGTAGGCCTAAATGTAAGACAGGGTAAGCACCAGAAAGCACAGTATTGACGACTGTCACTGTCGAGTCCATACAACTCAAACATAATTTACAGCGGTCTGCGCATGCACGAAACTGCTTTGTAAATTTTTCGTATGTGTTCAAATGTTCGCACCAAACCACTATAGATCAACGTACGTTCAGTGTCGCTCATTCTGAAGCTAGAGTTCATAAACCTTTACAAGAAAACTCGCATAAACAATAGGCCCGTAACACATCTAATGCGGAAGAGTATAAACGTAGACTCGGGTAAACGGGTGGGCCAACCCAATGCCGCCGGACGCGTCTCCATGCCGTGGATTAGCGAACGGCCTTCCACGTGGGGACTAACTACAAAATGAGCGGGGTTCTTTCCCAGTAGTCACGAACAATGAGCGGTAGTATTACCAGATCGTGATGGATTCACGGTTGGCAGCCGAGTCTCCCACAGAATGCCGCAAGCTCTTTGGCGGTAATGCGACATGGCACCACAAAAAGGTTTTGAGTGCCTCAACGGGAGCACGTGGGCTTCCGCACAGCATACTGTCCGTATGTCCCACTGGCATCTCCGGTCTTCGTCAGCCATTCACAACTCCCGAGGAAGACATACGAATCACCTCGGTGATCACTGGTTTCAGCGGGTATGCAAGATGTTTTGAGTACCTTGAGTGGCTGGACTCCATTCGAAGAGCGTGTGAACCAGTTTGGTCACCGGCCCCCGGTAACAGGAGACATGCGTATAGACAGTCTTGTCGATCTTGGACCCCCTGGTTGGGCAGATCTATCACATCAGATCCGCCTTCGTTGGTGAATCCTTGGAATGCTGCGCTTCTTTTGCAACCTCCTGCAAGGTGCACTGGACTGAATTGATAGGTTCTATCCAACGAGCCTATGAACCTAACCACAACTGGTCACTGATCCCTAATGGACTACAAACTTTGTGCATCGCGCTGCTACCTTGTGGGTTAGGTTTCTTTTGAACCAAAGGTTCCGGGTGGGGACCTTCACGTCACCCCCCTTCTTAGATATGGACAACCGGGAAATATTTTACCTCCACAATGATGGCCTTATAAACGCACATTAATTATGAATTTTATCTTGTCTTTCTGGCAACTTTTTGGCCGAGGTATCAGCGGCCAGCTTTGTTCCTTTGTCGCATTTTACCGCACCAAACGAATTCGTTTTCGTTTCCCCTCTTTTATCAGTTATTGAGGGCTTGGCTGTTTCTAAGATTGCAAATCAATCTGGAGCACTTGTGTGGATTCCGTTCATCTGCTGTTATGGGCAAATTTCGGTTTGCGTTTTGCTGAGAGGCCACTTCGCCGCAACCACAAACTGGCATATCTAAACTAGCAGGGGCACAGGCGCTTCATGTATAGTAGTCTACGCTTGCATTTACTCTAGGTCTCCATATACAAAACGATATTTTATTGCATATTGGGCACATATACGGCATGCAATGCACAAGTGCGGTATGGCCTCGTATAGTGCTAATGTAGTGTGGACTGACAACTGCAGTATACTACTCACGCTACTACACAGTACCAAGACATGAACATGTATTTAGATATTGAAGTAATGGAGGAAAGTAGAAGAAACATTGGAGTGCACGTCGGCACGAAGTAGTGTTTTCCATATATGAACCGAGTATGGACAACCGTGACGTCCTTAGGTCAGTGTTACGTGCAAACGAGTGTGTTTGTTTGTTGTGGTGTTGAAGCGAATACTCCATGTGTAGATTTACGGAATAAGCGGTCCTTGCACCATCTGCGTCCATGGCTCACAACACCACTGATGTGTGGTGTTGCTGTTCATCCAGCTGCAAACCGCTGGGTCTGTATGCGATCACTAGAACTTCTCGACGCTTGCCTGAATATTCCATTCAGTAGTTATTACAACTCCGCCCGAAGGCCTACTCGCCTGATACTCCAGGAACAACTATGAGAAGATTGCAAGGCTTGGTGAACGCAGTCCGTTATCAAGATGGAACAAGCTGATGCTGCTGGGGACTCTCGGAAGCTTTTCCATCTTATCGGAACAGCTGGTAGCACGTAGCCAGGTGTGAGCGAGGTAATCTATGAAGTAATTGTTGAGTCTATTCATAACTCGTTTTGAAACACCGAAAACGAGCTTGTTTGCTACGCGTTTCTTCTCATGACTAAACCGGGCATATTCACACTATTCATAACTTTCAATAACACTTAGAACGCCGGATTGAGCACTTTTAAATGCGGTCCAGTTAGCCATCCTCGCAAGTGACTAAGCCTTCGAACTCTGCTTGTGCTCACCGGTTTGTTGTTTCTCCGCCCTCGGAAATAGAAGTCTCTCGAGATCAAGTTTCGGAAACGTCACAAGGCACCTAACCCAAACGAATTACATTCTAACATTCTTGTATATTGTGGTCATGTCTTAGTTAAAGAGCTGATGGCTCTGTTCCAGAAACTCCGGATTAGTGAGGTTGTTTCAGATGACTGGGGTTTGGCTAATGTCGTCTCTATTTTCAATAAGGGTCCTCGCGCTTTGTGAGCAAATCATCAAGGGATTAGCCTGACTCTTGTTGCGTCGAAATCGCTCGCAACCATTTTACTTCGTAAACTCAGCGAAACGTGCGAACAACATATACGGGGCGAGCAAGCTGGGTTTCGCCCCGGTCATGGCTGCGTTGATCAAATCTTCACATTTCGTCAAATGATTGAACCCCGCCGTTCATGTAGAAGGCCAACAGTTGTTGTCTCCTTAGAAGTCAGAGGGGTCTCCGATCCGGTAGACAGTGCTGTACTCTGGAACTGTCTATCGAGGAAAGGTGTGCCTGAGAAGTGTGTAAACGTCATCAATGAAATTTACTGTCAGACTTCGGGCAGGGTTAATACTTATGGCAGTGTATCGCCAGCTATCAGCATCTCAAGTGGGGTGGGGCAAAGTTGTCCAGCATCCCATTTCCTACTCAACGTTGAAGTAGACGAGATCCTAAAGTGTACCCTAACAAGCTGCGAATATGACAGTCTGGATTCAATCTCAGACACTCGACTCAGAGTATGCAGACGACACCGCCCTAATCTACGAGGGCTCGCAGAGAGTCCAGAACATCTCAGACAAACTAGGAAATTCAATTCGTCAGTTTGGCATGGTCTTTGCACTTACTAAATGCAGAGTACTGATGCAAGATTCACAGGTCGCTGCGCCTGCTCTCACCCTTGGTGATGAGCAATCGGAGGTAGTCGAATTGTTTATGTACCTTGGGACTTGAGCTCGCGGAATGTCTGACGAGATCACAAATCACTTAGCAAAAGCTTGGATGGCGTTTGTTAAATTACGCCATCTGTGTCTTCGGCATGACGTCAGTTCGAGTTTATAATGCCATCGTAAGGTTGGTCCTGTTGTACGGCTGCGAAACATGGTCCATTCGCGCGGAGGATGTTCACAGAGCATCTGTTCTCGTTCATCAATGTCTCCGAAGCATTAGCGATTTGTGATGAGAACACTGTGTCAACAGTGACAAATTTCGTCGACGTGTCTTCATAACGTATGGACTTTACCGGCCCTTGTGCGTTTTGATCTCGTCTCACAGGCTTCCTTGGCTTATCTACATCTTGCGAATGTCAACTTACAGCCTGCTCCATCGTGCCTTGTTTGCTAGTGCGGGGTTAGGCTGGAAGTGGTAGCCATCAATTCGATTCGGGGTATGGAGTCAATAAGGCTTGTGTTAAGGGTGTGCATCGTTTTTTCCTTTATCCCTCAACACTCGTTTCCTCTTTCACTTTACATGCCACTTTTTTCTTTGTATTGGCACGTTTGCCACTCCCTTACGTGTTAAATATATACATTAACAACGAACGCATGTGTGCTCGTCGCTGAAATCGAAATTAGTACAATAATCACTCCCTTCCTCGGTAGGTTTGTTGCTTTCTGTTGATGAGAATTCCTAATCATGGACCCATCGATTAGAATAAACGGGACGCTTATTATTTCCCTCCTCTGGAGGTAATCAGACAATGTGAGCCTTACTCGCAAGTGAGTATGGCTGCTCATTCATATATGATAATCTGTACGTGCCTCATACGGTCCTGGATCGGAGCCCAAATCTCAGTGGCGGAAAGGATATGCGATCCTAACGAGTCGGTAACTCGTCACTCCCAATGTAATGCTTTTCGATATGAGCCAGCTGGAAGGTCTACCTTAGTGCTAAACATACGATCGAATTGCGAACTTATCGAGTGTCTTTGCCGTAGACTCATTATCCAACGATCGTTGGTCAGATTTCACCGGTCTCCCCACAGAAGCGCACCACGTCTTTTTGAAGGTGATGCCAGTACGCACGTTCCCATTCGGATTTCAATAAGACGTGAGTCCCTACTGACTGAGTACGACACTTGGTGCGTTCATAAATGGTGAGAATCAACCCGTTCATCGTACGATAATTCAGCCAAGGGCACTTCCTTATTGCTGTTTGCACTTCCGAGTATTTCTTTTGTTCCTGAATGATGACGCCGTTTGAGTCCTCGTTTGGTTACCATTTATACTGGTCGTCCTTTACTGTTGTTTGTGTGTGAAAATGAGCCCATGAAAGAATGGCCTACGGTACACCTTGACCTGTGATGTCGCTCGGCGATCTTCCGGATGCTCAGATGCATTTGACTGATGGTTACATTGTTTCGATTCGCTAAGCGTTACCTCTCATGATACGGCAGAATTATAAGTGATCTACCTTCATTGATTACTGTTGTTTGAGGTGGTATTCAGCTTGCGCTAGCTTCTCGGGTGTAATGCACTCATATTGTATAGTGGTTTACCAAACGTGCTTTTAAGTTGCGCTCTGTGAGCATGCATTAGATGATGAAAGCAATACACATTTGTAGGTTAGTTTTTGGTTTTATTGCGATCGTTATTCCGAATTTCCTGCTTTACGCATAGTTAAGTCGTCAGCAAAAAACATATGCTTTCATGAGATGCTAGCCTTTCATTCATTTCCATCAGTAGATTGCATAAACCACAGTTGTGTAGGTTTTGAACATGGCGGCATGACAATGAACCGGTGTGTAACGTTTGATCTGTATTGCTTCGGGACACGCCGACATCTTGGGCTTGCGTTTGCGTACTGGGTGCGGGACAGATTGGTAGAATCAAACTCACAAATTGTTGCAATCGAATATGCCAGATTCAAGCTCGAGTGTTGAAATACCGATCTGTGTTATGTCATCCCCTGCACTCGTCGTTTGGGGATATACTTCGTCTTTCTCCGTTCTGCTAATGTATGCTTTACTGCAACTACAATTGGGCTGACAAATGGTCTGGGGGGTAGGGTTTTCAGAGAAAGAACTATCATGGCGGTTAATGATAATCCTGCGGATGTAAAACAAAAACTGAATTCCACAGCAGGATGGATGCAGCCGGCAGGTGACCTCGGCCTTCGACTTACATCGGTAACATTGTGGTTTCCTATGTAATGGAGGTTTATGAACGTTTACATCTTCGATGCCGGTTACCTATTCTTAAATGGAACATTTCTCAGGAGCTCCTATTCGAACATTTTGCAGTCGGTCTTTCGTAATTTCCATGCTGCTTGAGAAAACATTCATACTAAACCGCTTCCGCAAACCGTGAACGCGAATGAAGGGAAATGAAAGCGCTTCCGCGTCGTGCGGCTTTCCAACGGATGAACTGGTCAACTGATCTTCTAAGTGCTTAACAGTTGGGATATCTCAAAAAGACAGTGAGTCGTCCACTTGAGATTCTTAAAAGATAAACGAATGCCAAATTTATCTTTTTAGTAAGGCTTGAAGATTTCTTTGAGTCCGACAAAAGCGGGATTCTTTGCAATATAATGTAACAAACATCTTGTTATGTTTTTGTCGCGGGGTGCAATTGGTTATGAGGATTTAACGGAGACCCAGTTGCGAAATATATGGGCTTTGGCTGGATTCAGACTTACGACAGAAATAGCATGTCGTAAGCGTTCTATCGGCTAAGCTACGAAGCTACACCGGGAGATCATAAGTTTCACATTTGGACTTATTCAGTTGCCCAACCCACTGTGTCGTATAGTATCAACCAAGGCGATCGAGTGCCCAGGTTGGATCTCTTAAACAGTTCTCAAACCAACGCCACCAGTGAGCACTGAACCTATATTACTGACAGTTAGTGCGATGGATTTGATGATGAGAATGGTTAGGTTTTTACAAATGCATGCACCATTCTAAGGTAGCACACCGACGGCCCGGGGAGAGTGAGTTTCGGGCAATAGGTATTCACTCTATCCTACGTTATCGGTTGGTAGGACGAAATTGACATTTGTTATAGTAGTTTGTGCCTCACCTGTTATATCCGTTGTAACTTGTACACATCCTGTATGGATAACATTATTGGCAAAAGAACTGCATCCGTAACTAAAACTAAATCAAAGTACTTTTCAAACTGTACTACTCTTTTTCCCCGTTACTTCGCCATGTTTACGAAGTCATAGCCTAAAACACCAAATTTTCTTTAATCAACCCATTATCAGTGGCCATCATCTTCCATTCGTAATTGATCGCCGCCTTGCTGTCCGATTATTCATATTCCTTCCACCTGCCTAGGTCACTGTGCGCAGCGTTTTTTGTAAGGTCAGCACTCATCACTTTTGATCCCTGTCTTCGCATTTCAAATAAACTTACCGGTTGACACTGTTTGAAAGCAAGAATCAGACTGGGGTTTTACCCACTGATTGCAGCTCAATGCAGTCAACTATATTCTGATCGGGACCGCGGGTTAAACCGAAACCCTTGTACGTTTGAGGATTGACTGTTGTTCACAATCCCATTAGTTCCACGTTAGTCAAGACTATAAATCATTGTAGGTAACTGTTTATTCGTACGGAGGGAGGATGCACACCGAAATCTTATTCGTACGTTAACTGAATCTAGCAAACGTTTCTGCGTTATTTGTTGTTTTAAAGAAAGTCGAGTATTCAGTTACACTTTATACATGATTGGTCTTAATCACTCTAGATCAGCTCTAATGACTCCAACAGCCTCCGTGGAATATTCCCTCATCTGTTGAATCCAAGAGAGAAGATCGTTCTCTTTTTCCAACATAAACAGCTGAAAAACCTGACGAGGAAGCTTTAGAGGGTCCTTTGTTAATTTAGTTCACTCGAAGGGACTGCGGCCACTCTTCACGCGGAAGCGGTGGCGCAACAAACATGATCTCCATTTTACAAAAGCTCGAACAATCGCCAAACATACCTTTTCCGTCGTTGAGTAGTTGCAGTCGGTTGGAATTAAAACCCAACCAACACATCTACAACACACCTTCATTACTGTTTCCATTCCTTTTCCACTTACATCCATTACAGCTATGGTGTTCTGTCTAGCCACGCTTAATTTCGGAGTTAGTTGGCGTTTCGATGCTAGCCGCTGGATTTTAACAAATGTTTGATTGACACTTCTCGACCACTGTAACTGACAAATCTTCTTCGGCAATTCGTATAAACAGTTCTCCAAGTCTTTGAAATTCTTTACGAAATTGTTGTAAAGATCAAGAACAACCAAAAAGTCGTCTTAACTTCCTTTCTGATAAATTTAACATTAACTTCTTTGGCTGCAGCTAGACATAACCTTGGTCAGCTTTGGTTTCGTTAACTGTGACTGTGGCTTGTTGATCTGTATGCCGATTTATTCTGTCCTCTGCAAAACAACTGAGACACTCATCATACACTTTATTTGTGTTATGGATGATATCATCTCCATGGTCAGTAGCATTGGGTAGTTCATCCAGAACTCTGAGCATCAATCGCTCGAACGCAAATAGGACACTCGCTTTCAGAATCACCTTTGTCTTGTCTTTGGGAAGCATCCGCATAGTTACCAGCTTCACATAGTCAGTTTCAACTCCCAAGACTTTGGTCATATCCTTCAATTCCCCCAAAGAGCTCTTGACTACCCTATATTTGAACGACTGTTGCAATGAAATCCTTGACCCCATCCCCGTTCATGACAAAAATTATTATGAACTCAAAACGCGAGTGACACAGAAATTGTTCAATCTGCGAATAGAAACATCGACATGTTTGAACGACACGACAACCATAAACACTCAAATGTATAAAATCATTACCATGAAGCGTAGCACTTGTCAATGACAGTTTTGTATGTGAAAAACAATTTATCGCCTTATTGTTCTGTAAAGCTCCTTAATACAAGTGTTCCAAATAGTCCGATACCTTAATTCCTACATCCGTCTGACAAGTGGTATAATTAAATCATACTGTCAGATGGTTCGAGCTATGAGAACATTTACTCCCAATATCTTCCTGCCAGAAGAATAAGATATTTCAATACGACAGTGCCACTACACCCCAGTGACTATCTTACAGGAACGTTCAAGTTATTTCACTCTGTTGACTGCTTGCCTTGGGCTGTTCGATCCCCTGTAGATAACTCTACTGAACACCGTTGGCACCATCTTTACTAAGTGATTTTCTGGACTGTAGATTATAGGACACTTTCAAACTTGTGGCTAGCGCTTTGCGAAAAATGAGGGCAGACAATCAGAAGTAGTTGAACATCATACACAATTGATGGCAAATGTCGCATTCGCATAGGTCTTCCAATCGGCCTTTTCGGGAAGAAGCAATCGAGTCTAGTGCTCGGCGGTTGATAATTTCACTCTTGGCTTCCCCCTTGTGCGATAGGGTGATAAAGACAGGCTTTTTATCCATCGTTTGAACTGTTTGATGCCTCACTTTTGGTTGCATGTTTCTGTCCAGGAATCGTTACGGATATCCATTTTGACTTAGCACATCTGGAATGTGCCAAAAGGATATGCACGGCAGATACTTTATCGGATGAACCTCAACACAATCGAGATGTGCTAAGTCAAAATGGATATACGTAACGATTCCTGGACAGAAACATGCAACCAAAAGTGAGGCATCAAACTGTTCAAACGGTGGATAAAAAGCTTGTCTTTATCACCCTGTCGTACAAGGGAGAAGCCATCAGTGAAATTATCGCCTGCCGAGTTTGTAATGTAGCCGACAATGCCTATCCTACAGCACGGGTTATCGTATCGTTCAATACCTTCCCAATACTGGCACCACACCTCAAAGATAGCTTGCCTAGGTTTTCTTCGTCCTTTTATGTCCATTCTCTCACTTGTTGTTGTCAAGCCGGTTGCGTTGGGAGAACCACAAGGCGGCTATCAGAAAGGATTTGTGAACACCCCCCAAAATG
>JTDE01020818.1:58416-79054 GCA_014338405.1 Paragonimus skrjabini miyazakii | reverse complement strand
TTCTAGTTCCCGGGAAATGAAGAAATCCATTTCCCTTGCAGATAATGCGAATTTTTGGGAAAAAGTTCCTTTTCCCAACAATTGTATTTTGTCAAGTCTTCGTGATTGGCGACGGAATACAGCTTGGACTGACGCGTTACATTTCATTAGTAATATAGGAACAACAAACATGAACATTATGCTTGTGATGTGCTGGACCAGCCGGCAGATAAAGCATATGATACACTTGAGCACCGACCTTATTGGTTACAGTGCAGTGGAGTTGAGCGATCGTAACATACTACTCAAACAACTGCTATTCAGTAGTAGGACCGGAGCATATATTTTGACATGCTACAAGCCGCAGGAAAAATGCAGGAAGGTACATCAGAGTGCAACATCGCTCAAAATGTTCGCTGCTACTTAATGAATCTGAGCATTGACTTCTGCGGCAACCGAGAATGTCTGGGTCCGAATACCGCGTGCAAATGAGTGGTTTTGTTTCAGGTCTTGTTTAAACGCTTAACCCATGTGTTAATTAGCCAAATAAACAACCGTTGTGCCATCCGTGTTCTTGGATCACAGCACTACTTTGATCAACTTCCATATTCCAGGCCTGCCAAGACCCAGTGCACACGTGTCGTCCTGATTACTGTTTGAAGTTGGTTTAACTGACCTCATTAACCACATTAATTATTCCCTTGTAAAATGTTACGAAAAACAAATTTGGTTTCAGCGAACAGAACTGTTTTCGCTATATTCTCATATTTGGCCGGTACACTTACATATCAAATCAGTTGACACTAAGGGGAGTTATTGATAAAAAATAGTATGAGAGTAAGGCGATTGGGTAAAACACAAACACGACTTAGTTGTGGTTATGATCACAAGGAAGGGAGGTTTTAGGAAGTCAGTGCTACTTGGGGTGATTTGGGGGGGGGGGACGGGATCAACTCGTCGCGTAGAAAGAAAATCTGGAGTAAGCAATATCTACACTTCCACAGCTATGTACCGATCAGTCTGAAACGGGGCCTTGTACGCTGCCTTACAAATAGAGTAAAAAGAATCTGTACGGAAGATACGATAGAACTGGAGTTAAGCAAGCTACAGGATATCCTTTCTGATAATGCTTATCCTGAGAAATTTATCACCAGAAACATGCAAGAGAGACCAATGCAAGCCCCAGTATATACGGTTGATAAGAAAAAGATCTATATAACTTTGCCGTTCAAAGGTGACGCGGCAGCCGAGCTGATAAAGCGCCAACTAACTGACGCGATTGGTTGTACCTATTACGCTGCAAGTCCTATCGTAACGTTCCACTCAAAACGGACGGTGCCACTTAATCTGAAAGATAATATGCCTAACAGTGCTACCTCAATTTTGATCTATTCATTTGCCTGTTCCTGTGGTTCAGCATATATTGGTCACGCCACTAGGTGTTTATCAGAAAGAAATCGTGAACAATGCCCGGTGTGGCTTCGCTCCGGAATAACAAAGAACATTAACTCATCCATTTTGACCCATCTGGTTGACTGTGACCGAAACACATACTCGGATAAGGCGTTTCGCATCATCTACGCGTCACGAAAGATCAAGTGGCGCATCATGTCTGTAGCCGAGGCGGTCACAATCCGTTTACGTCAACCGGATTTGCGTGTTCAAAAACAGTTCGTTCACACCCTGAGATTACCTTGGCCAAACATCTGCAGTTACGTAGTTAAGATGACGACAGATTACTGAAAATGAGTTTGCTGGTCACACCATTTTTCCAAATTATTTCACTCTTAGAATCTATAAACAGTTAGTCCGGTTCATTATTTTGAAAAACCTAACATAAAGACGGCAAATGATAAAATCATTCAGCTGTCCCGTAATTACGAGGGGGAGTCAAAAAGTGATACCAATGTTTTTAATCCTGGTGAAGTTCTTCATAAAGTTACCTGAATTTTTCCCAGTTATAAATGATTATATCATTTACGTTGTGTAATAGTTTGTTTCTTACTTTTCATATTTTTAGACTCACAAGAAAAATTCAAAATGGCTGCCCCCGTAGAATTGCGTCAAAAACAAAGAGCAGTGATTGAATTCCTTGTTGCTGAAGGGGAAACCCCCCTAAACATTCACAGACGATTAACAAATGTGTCTGAGGACAATACTGTAGATTATAGCAATGTATGCAGGTGGGTTCGTCGTTTGAAGGATGAAAAGGTGGGAACTATGGGCGTAGCCTCAAGCGTAACATCAAGACAAGGGGGACAATCGCCTCATTCGGGTGGACAACTTTACGGCATCTTCCATACTCACCAGATTTAGCGCCTGCAGATTATCACCTCTTCGGCCCCATGAAAGAGGGTTTGAGAGGTAAACATTATTTCAGTGACGAGGAAGTGAAAACTGCTGTGAAGAAGTGGCTCAAAGAACAGACAACAAAATTTTACGAGGTAAGGATACATGCGCTCATTCAAAGGTGAAACGTTGCTATTGAGCGTAACGGTGACTATGTTGAGAAGTAGGGATGTAATTCACGGAGGACCAGCTTTATCGTGATGTATAATACATGTTCCTGTATTGGTAATTATACCTGTCCGAAATAAAATGGCTCTACTTTTTGACTCCCCCTCGTAATTCCGGCTGGAACTGTCTAGTGCTGCTGACTGAATATCGCTTTACGATTTCCTACCATACCATAGCATTTTATATCGACGTGCTCAATTCGACAGCAGTTCGTTGTGCTGGAACTTCTGTAACTGTGTTGCCTTGCAAAGAAATTAATGAAACAGTGATTCGTGAAATTTTTGCTATTGTCAGGAACTTCTATCTCCGATCAAGCACTGGAACAGTGGTCTCCAGCGGGAGCAAATTTTCCGGGACAGGTTTTTCAATAATCTATAACTTTGATACAGACAGTCACTGAATACATACCATATGCGTGTGAACTGTTAATCCGATTGTATATGATAATTCGGTCGTGCCTAGTGTGAGGTCAATGGTGCAGTGGTAAGCACGATTGCCTCATGAAAACAAAATGTAGCCGGAGTTAGTCCCGGCCGTGGTAAGGGTGTGTACTACTGACGAGCTGTAATGAGAGCGAAACACGAGTCTAGTGCTTCTTTTCGAAAGAGGCCGACTGAAATGTGTATGGGAATGCGACAGCTGCGATTAATTGTGAGTGATGATCAATCTATATGAAAATCAAAATCCCCTACCACTCATCAGTTAGGGGTTTCTGTCTCGCAGGTGAAACTCCTCGTGTCATGAGAATGATTAAATGCAGCAAGCAGTCAGTGTGCTACAAAGCATTCTGTATAGGCTGAACATACCTACGTCTGCGTAGTTGTGCAGAATGATCAAATTCGGATGGAATCAAAATGATAGGAAGGACCAGATATAGACAAGTGCGTTGTTCCTACTATCGACTGTTAAAACGGAATTGTATGTGTAGTGTGCAGCGTAGTGAATTCATTGTTTGTCCATTTTACGGTTGTATACCCTTAAAAGAGAAATGACTGAAAATTTGCCTTCCCTCTAAACCACGGCTCCTCTTCTGGAACAGTTAAACCAAATTTCTTATCCCTATTTACTTATGGGTAGAACCGTAATTTGACGGACTGCTAAACAGACCGGTTGTCGTTTCGGTGGGATCTTGCTGTAATATCATAAATGGGCCATTACCTGCGAGCAAATGAGCGTACACACAGCACTAACCAAGCGCGTACACATCCACCTGCGGCAAGCCCATTGATTGCACACACTGGTTCCACACTGAGCGTGTGCATGTCAGTGCACGCGCTGCGTTGTTTGTGCGAATGCACACAACACATGATGGTGAGCAATTTTTGAATGGTAAACTAGATGACCTCGAATTGTATTGATTCGGTTGGTACCACGCACAAACGTACATTTCGCCAAGTGACCCTAATAAAAAAGACTTCGACGGAAACTGTTATAATGGCCATTTCAGCTCGTTTGTATTAGCCGTCAACATACCCAGACGTTCGGGTGGAAGTAATTAAGCGCCGCCTACCGCAATTAGTTAATCACAAACAATGAATCGGTCAATGCGTAGAGAACCGTTTTTATAGCCTTCACAAAAGGAACGAAGTATTTTCAAGTCACATTCTTGGTGTGTTTATCTTTTAGGTTTGCTCGCAAACCTAACAAGCACCCAGTAGAACTTCACATTTAGGACTCCAACGAAAGACACATTTCCAAAATGACTAAAGAAGAGATTTTAGCCTACACTGTGACCAGCAACGACAACCACTGCTTAAATGAAACATACAAGTAGTCCCTCATTGCACAAGTATTCCAAAACTGAATGCTCTTTCACAGACAGTCACCTTCGTTTGAAACAGGTGAACATACTAGGATTGGAAACGATGTTTACTAGTCAAACAGCTGAATAAAATCTTACCCCAAAAAAAGCATAGATGTAGAGCATTATACAGTAGAATGTGATAGCGCTGAGCTTAGACAGAGGCTTCTTGTAGCAGGTCGGTGTATAAATGTATCTGTTAAATAAGCATGCAAATAGCTACTGGGATTTTAAAAAAAATCGTATTTTCTTGTGTAGTTGCACTAGATGTAAACAATTCAGATCTTCGAGGGTATGATAAGTGTTGCGAACTGGAGAGTATTCACCGTTCGAGTTTAACTTCCGTTTTCTGAACTAATTCAGACCCCATCGGCTTTTACAATAATGGACCTATCTGCAAGGTGCAATTCACGGAACCCTCGGGATTCCAACTTTGCAACTTAGAACACGTACAGTAAACGGATTAGATTTTGATCTCTGTTCGCCACCATGTGGATTTAGATATCGTTTGAATAGTATTCAGACGATGGGCTGTCACTTCATTAACGAAAGTGTCGGACTCAAGCGATGGGGTTATTCGCTGTGATCCACTCACCTGTCTGAAAACGGACTACAACAGGTTTTCCTGGTCGTTAAGTAGTTGTGTCGCGCCACTACAAACGCGTGTCTCATAACTTCTAGGAAGAGCCGCCACATTTCTGGGCATTGTTATCCTACTATAAACCAGTGCGCTCCATAAGCCTAAAATTAACCTCGCTGGCCAATAAAATATGCACGCATTCCAACCGAATTTCATCCAGTGATCAAAAACCAAAATGTCCGTTAACTGGACGCATACTTAGTGACAAATGGTGTATTCCTGGCTACGAAAGCTGTATGCATCGGTTTCCGAAATCTGTTTTCATTTCAATGGAGTTTCAGTCAGTGTTTGCACTGCACTACTGTCTGACATGTTGAGCTGATACACCACGTATCGCTGGACACATTAACTCAGCTGAGCCATGGAATACGGAAGTTCACTAATGGAAAGCAATTACACTGGACGTACCTAAACGTTTATTCTATTTAATTGCCTTTCAATGAAGGCGGAAAGATATCCGTCACACGAAATACACTTCACGGTCATAATTTCATCGAGGGTTGGTTCATACAGATCTAGCAACTGTTGATGTCGGTAACATTAGCTTACATAACAATTAGGATCGAGTGTTACTACGACTGTCTTTCCTGGGAACTCTCTTTTTCTATCTGAAATACAACGATGTTTGCGAACTAGACTAACGTGTTTAAAGCTACTGTATGTAATCTGGAAGACATTGAAGGCTAAGCTGCGAGCTGGCAACTACATGATGTTATGCAGTGCACACAACTTGTCCTAAATAACCTGTTGTATACTGTCATGGTTTTCGCTTCCTCTTCATCAATCTCTCTCGAACACGCATCAAGGAAATGAATGAGCACATTGCTAGGGAAGCCGCCAGTTCCACGAAAATATTTTGATAAGAAGACTAACAAAGTACACTTACCAGTGACCTTCACCGTTGTCATATTCGTGTACTTCTCCGGTCTCCACGACCGTCCTCAGCCATCTTGACAACTGTTGTTCTCATCCCGACTGCACGTCTACTCTCCACTGTCTGGACTTTTGGCTAGTCCATTCTGTTGACCTTGCTTTGTTGCTAGTCCCAAACCCTATAAATACGAACGGGTTTGCGAGCATGTTGCCTATAGGCTAAGCAACATAAAGTTGCTCTGTTTGAGGGCCAGTCTTTTCCCTGTGTTCATGCGGTAGCCTCGGGTGGATGGGTTGGCTGGTAAGACTGACTGACTGACCGCGTGTGCTCCGTCGTTCATTACAATTATCCGTAGCGCTATTATCCGCCAAGTAACCTTTACGTTATATCAGTAGTTCCGTATGCCGGGCCTCGATAGATAAGCCAGGATGCTCATGTTCTTTTATTTGACGGAACTCTCTGTGTACAACACTGCCTCGAATTTGACCTTCTGTGCATCCTGCCACACCACACACCGTTCGTGTAAATCGAAATGTTCACATGCCACTCTGTACAAGCATCTGTCCCGGCTGAATGCTATGGATGCCCAAATAACGTTGTACGTCAGCATGCAGTAACCCTTATTCATTCAACTGAGTCAGTCTGAATCTGGCAGGTTCAACACTCTTGCCAAATACCATCACTGTACAGAATTAATGCATATTTTAATGGTCAGTGCAGGTGATGCTGATGGTCGCGTTGAACACATTGCCTTGAAGTATTGCAAACCCATTTAGACATGAGGCTACAAAGTGAAGTTTGCTATACACCACTTGAAGTTTATACGACGGTGCACAGAATTCTTGCTTTCAAAAGGTGAAAGTGGCACTTTATGGCTTAATAAAGATAGCAAAATCTACAGGTAAGTTGTAAAAGCATTGAAGGACCTTGAAATACATTTCTTAATTGAAAATGTTAGAAAACAGGCACGTTCAAAACGAAAATAAAAATGGCGGTCTACATGCAGTAGCTAAAGAATTTATAGCTCTGGGAATGGGTGGTGGGAGTAATGGCGGAATAGTACAAAATGGTCCAACCTAAAGCTGCCCTGCTGGTCATTCCAACCGGTCTCAACAGACGTGACTACAAAAGAAATAACAATGGACTGAAAACATACGTGGTTCAGTGCCCTCGTCCGGCTCCTACCGTCCGCCTACATACTAGTCTACAATGATAGTTGTTAACTTGGTCTATCTGACGGCTAACCTGTCTATCCGAGCTACACCCGACTACATGGATTGACGACCTACGCATAAGCGACCCTGTTTGCACCAATTTGAACAACTGACCTAACAACTAGTGACCCATGAAACCCAACATTCATGCATTCGAGCGTTCATGGAACGGAGTGGAGTATCATTACCTTTGAGCTTGGCCAGCACTGTGATCAGCGCAACCTGACTGCTTTTGTCGCTCGGCCAACAATTTAACCATTGCTACCCTGCTGCTGAAACCGAGTGGCAATTCATTTTCTGCGCGAAAGAGAAAGAACCGTCCGGTATGTGCGTCTACGTAGCATGTACACAAGAATCGGTTGAGTCAACGTACACACTCGTCAGTCCACAACTCGAAGTGAACAGAGTACGGTGGTTTGAATCTCTATACCTTTTCTAGTTCAAGGTATCTCAATATTAATTTCGCGTGTCCGATATCATTTTAAGATGATCTGGCTAACTGGGCCCACTCGAACTAACCTTGTTTGTTCTCTGCACCAGGCTGCACCGGGTCCTCCTATTCTGCGACAGAGCCAATCCCAGTGTTCTCCAGACCACCCGTGTGCATATTAGCTGTGTGACTCTGTTCGCCGTTGAAACTCAGCTTACCTTTTTGGGACATCCTAAATTGAAATCGAGTCATCCTAAACTGGAAAAGGTATAGAGCTTGCTTGAGGGCACACTCTTCTGCGTAAATGCGATAATTGTCAGTATGCGCCGTTTAGTGTTACTGGTTATCCCACAGGCGTGGACCGGGATGCAAAACCCTGAGTCCAAACCAGATGACGTATTCAAAAAACAGGTCTCCTAACCGAGTCGGATGAGCGAGCGCATTGTCTGTCACGTTTATTCGTACACTGAAAAGAGAAAATTCAAATAGTCAGACACGTCACACACGAACACAATACACCGCTGTAACGACAGTCAGACCAGCTGTCACAAGCGTGTACGCGCATTTCTGGTCAAGGCGCCCGCTACAGTGTTTTGGTCAACATGGTCCACGATCGATAACGCTTGGCTGCTGACATGTTTGAGTGCCTGAAAAGCAACGTTGGCCTAGAAACCGGCGCGTAATATTGGGTGTAAATGGACAATAAAAATACATTTCCCTAACGGATTGTGCTATCAAGGTATTATTCTTACGAAACGATGGATAGTAAAAAGCTGCACCAGAAACGACACAGATTTACAAATTAATAGAGGCTTGATCGAAAACTAACAAGTTTTCTATAGGATCTGAGATACATCATACTGTGCTTTTAGGTTTACCGTGCCACCTGTGGTCTCTGACGTGGTGTATTATAACCGTGTTCTTAAAACGCTAAGCGACGCATGGCACTTCTCACTTTTGTGGCCTTTATATCGAGGTGTGTCGTCCCACATCCTATCGACATATTTTACTTGACCATTTTATCTGTGGTGAGCGTAACTTGTTGCGTCATCGCGATGAGCGTCGACAACTCGTTCAAAGATGCTATCCACAGTGAGCTGTTTTGTTCTCTGGAAATTTGTGCTGTCTCGAAAAATACCGTGCACAAACTGGACTGGAATAAGTATCACTTACAAACATATCACACTGGTACACACTTCTAGAACGACCTGTAGATCAAACCATGTTAAACGATCTCACGTTAACTCGCTGTGGTGTTGAACAACAGCCAATCACGTGAGATCTGTCTAAAGTCCAGGGTCAGTCACATGTCGTTATGTTTATGATATGCTGATCAAGTAATCTTTTCTGTAGTTCGTGGACTCAATTCAGTCAGAGCGAAATCGAACGTGACAAGCTACCATTAGTTATCCAGCGGGCACGAGACATTAGACTTAAAAATAATTGTGCGTTGTCGATTCACGGAAAATATTGTCTATTCCTGACACAAAACTAAGCAGAGAAAGATTATCTACCTTTTTATTTGGCTTGTATCTTGCCAGGATAACTAGTTAACATTCTGGAATGGACCGGAAAGTATACTGACCCATTTGAGTGACGTATTTTAGTCGCATATCTCGTGTTTGCAAAATGAGTGGTTTTGTATCCAGTCCTGTGGCAGAGAGACAATTGTGAATGTCATCAGTTGGCTCATACGGGATGCCATCGAACATATGACATGCTGAGGCAACGGGCATACTGGCCTAGAATGAAGAAGGACGTGAACAATTATGTACTGGCGTGCCAGCTGTTGAAGAGCTCCAACTACCCCAGTCAATATCCTACACAACCAATTCCGGTCAGTGAGATTGGGGAAATATGGGCGCTGGACGTAATGGGTCCCTTCCCAGTAACCACATCCGGAAATCAACACATCATAGTCATGACGGAACATTTCACAAGATGGATCGAAGCAGCCGCTATAACCGATCAGCTTGCAGGCACGGTATGCAGGGCGGTAATGGAACACATCGTGGCAGATCATGGAATACCGCGAACCATATTGACTGTTCAAGGTCCCTGCTTCGAAAGTGAGGAGTTTCGGAACTGCTTGGAGCGTTTGGGAATCAGGAAAATTTGCACAACGCCATACCATCCTCAATCGAATAGACTGACGGAACGAAACAATCGCACAATCAAGGAGTGATTGGCGGCGACAGGAGGGAGCTGGGAGGAAACACTACCACTGATTCTGTTCGCCCATCGCTGTTCGACTCAAGGAACAACGAAGAAATCCCCGTTCGAGCTAATGCACGATCGCGTGCCACGTCTGCCAGTCGATCAGGAAACTGGTTTGTGGGGAGACCGGCGGATGAGCATGCGCGAATTAGCAGAAGCTCGGAGGGTAGCCAACCAAACCTTGGCGAACGCACAAGAAGTTTCTAAGGAGCAGTCAACCGCAAAGTTGTCAGATCGAAATGCGGTATTTGAAATTGGCTCCAAGGTTAAATGCAAAGACAGGCGGAGTCCATGCGCAACAGGACCCGGAGCTAGGAAGTTCCCGACGAAGTGTAGAGGGCCTTATGTGGTGGTGTACCGCCGTGGTCCAGTGTATCTGATGAAGAATGATAAAAATCATCATCGGAAGCCAGCTTTGTAAATGGTGTGACAACCTGAGCGAAAGAGAATGCACACCATGAGCATCGACGTCCCCGAGTCCAATACGCAGATTGTGTAGAGAGCGAAGGTAACCTGAACGGCTTTTGCTTCAGCTGGAACAATGTTTGCGGGGGGAGGAGTGTAGTGAGGATGAGCGATCGTAATATACTACTCACACGACTGTAATTCTGTCGTGGGCGCCAGAGCGTGGATTTTAACATCGAACAAGCCGCAGGGAAAATGCAGGAAGAAACATCAGAGTGTGGCATCACTCAAAATGGTCCTTGCTACGTAAAGGAACTGGGCATTAGCGTATGTGACAAACGAGACAGTCTGGTGCCGAGTACCGTGTGCAAATGAGTGGTTTTGTTTGTGGTCCTGTTTAAACGCTTAACCCATGTGTTGGTTTGTCGAATAAACAACCCTTGTGCCATCCGCGTTCTTGGATAAGAACAGTAGTTTGAAAGTGAGTATTCGGAAACGGTGTCAACCACCTTATTTGTTGTGTTCATGGAATCTTTTTTCCAGATAGTCTACCCATTAGGATGCCGGTAGATGTACTAGATAGAAGTTTACCTCACAATATAATCATCACTTACATTGGGTCTTTTGTTTCTCGTAGTTTAGAAGTAATATTTTAACACAAAGTGTTCATTGTCATACTACTTGTTAGGTTGAACATGGGCTAGAAAATACCAAGTTACCTGAAGGTACAGAGTTAAGAGAAGTTGGGGTAATTGGAACTCGAAATCGCCGTCGGGTGGTGGATAGTCGATATCACTGACATTGACGTATCTTTTGTTTAGCTGTATAGCCGCCTTAGTCTAACTTCTAGGCCCAGTAGCCACAGTCACTCAAGCCACTTTTTTATTTCTGCGTTCTTATGATGATATTGGTGGGTTTCATTGGGAAGCCAAAACAGACTGTACATGTTGAAGAGTAGATTGTCGTTTCAACATTGATAACTTGCTCAAGTGCACCACAGTCAACTAACCGATGCTAATTATCTCTGATCATAGTTTCTGTTCGGCAGTTTACATCAGTGGGCTTGATAACAAACGAACAAACAGAAGATCGTAGAGGGTAGATCAAAAGGTCAACCTGGAGATGAAATGATGGTGTGAATGAATATCTTTTGTGTACACCGGTGATCGTTGTTCGATCAACAGGACTTCAATGCCAAGCATTTCTGGTTGGTGGTAGATAATCACGCAGTAAAGAAGTTGTTCTGGTCTATGTTATGACCTGTTGACAGAATGTGCTCCACAATTGTTGACTGTATGCTTTTATTATCGGACGATTCGCTTAGTCGTTGGCTCGCGACACTGGCTGAATTAATTATTCAGTGAAATGTTCCGACAGCTGCTGACACACACACCGGCCCATTCAGTCAGTACTACCGATACTTATAAGTAATACAGATGTCACCACAAGTTCATATGAACCTATATATGACGTGAGACAGGATGGTTAGAGGAATTGTATCTTGCTTGTGTGATACTTACTCCTCTGGTCAAGAACAGCAAGTACACCCGGACAGCGCATCACTTACGGTTCAAGAAACATTGAAGAATATGGCTTACAATAGTACTCAAGTGATTCCACATGAAAGGAAAGTTTTAGAAATATTTTTCATGGGAACGGACCACGTTATGGTTTATGCACACAACTATACAGTCTTTAAATACCAAAAATAGTTCAGTTTTTATCTTTCTTTGCCAATCTGTCTTTTGCACAGAACCTTTAAGCTCCGTTGAACAGTGATTTGATAGAATCACGTTCATACGAAGTGGGTATGATAACTCCAAATGGCTATGATGTAATCGAAGTGTGAGTTGACAGTCAGATTGATAATAGAACAAAACAAACTTTTCTCGCACCATATTTGAACAGAGAAGTCAGAAACGGTTTTTTGCACAATATATCTTTCGAATACATTTCGCTGCATCTCATCAAGTACATACTCCAGTCTGTCGGTTTATATGACAAAGTACAATGGACATTGCATAACTAAACAACAAAATCAACAATCACACAAACATACGCACACTCACACACACCCATGCACATCAGTTACCAGGGCAATCTGGTAGTGACGAACAAGTCCTTCTGTACACAGAAGGGTGTCTTGCATTTGGTAATTGCTACCGCCTCCGTGGACCGGAGAAGCCTTCGATATTTTGCCGCGTAACATATCCGAAAGGCTTTCTCCAAGTTCACTTCGGGTCGACATGTGAACTGATGTCGAGCGATCGATGACGCCGGTTCTTTGGGACTTGTCACATTCTGACTTGAGTCCGGCAACGTGGTATCCATGATCTTTTTGCGAACCCAAACTGGAATGTGTTCGTTTACCCGATTACGTAAGTGCCACTCGGTTCTTCCTATGTAGGTGGCCCGGTACTCACACGAAAATTCATAGATGATTTCAGATTTGGCGTTGAGCGGTAGCGGTGTTTTCATAAGTGGTATTTGGATTCGGGTGGTGGTGAACAGCATGACCAGTTGGACTGCATGGAATATGCACTCCATAGCCGCCATGAAACGGGTTTTAACAGAGTGGTAATGTCATTACCTTTGTATGGCAAACGGAGGTAGACATTCAGCTGTTGAGCACATCATGGCAGCCGGCTTTTGTTTGCTGAATTTCTCCACAAATGCCGATGAATAGCCATTTTCTTTGACCGTGGTTCTCAATAATGGCATCTCTTTGGCTAGTGTTTTTCTGGAACAGATTCGTCTTGCGCGATAGAACAAATTTCCCACCAGATCCCACTTGTATCGGATGGGCACAAAACTGTGAAGGTTCAGGTACTGCCCAGTTCAAATGTTTTTCCGGTAGAGGGACCGCAATAAGGAGTCGTTGTTCTGGCGCTTCATGTAATGTGTTACGCGACAAAAAAGCAAAGGCTTCTCCGGTCCGCGGAGGCGTACAGAAGGACTTGTTCGTCAGTACCAGATTGCCCTGGTAACGGATGTGCATGGATGTGTGTGAGTGTGCGTGTTTGTGCGGTTGTTGATTTTGTTGTTTAGTTCCACGTTGTCCATTGAACTTTGTTATATAAACCCACGGACTGGAGTATGTACCTGATGAGATGCAGCGAAATGTGCTCGAGAGATATATTGTACAAAAACAGTTTCTGACTTCTCGGACAGTAAAACAATGAACCCGAAGTCATGACTTTCGAAGCACATCCTGGCAAAAGGTCATAACGCCGTCACATTGTGTTTATTTGTCACCAGCTCAAAACAGCTGGCGATCAGTGAAACCCAGCTGACCGAATAATGATAATCACGGTTAAACGTATAAAAGGCATACTATCAATTTATCTTGATCCATAACCTTTTATCTACTCTATTCACACCTTTTGTTCAGTCGTTTTTGGCGTACTTGTTAAACTGTATACTGAGATGAGTTTTCAGCAAGCGACCGGTGAGGTAAAATCGAAATACCAACCTGTTCACTTGCAGTCCTAGTGAAGTGAACAAAGGAAACTCAGTGCATTGAAAGTTTTTCAGTTGACGATTGTCAAGTTTTCGTTTATTATTATCACAGTTATCATGAGAAACCAGGACATCAGTTACATGCTCGGTAACTCGATGATCTTGGTAATGCACCTTAATAACTACGCTACCGTATCTGTCATTTCGTGCACTGAACTTGGCACTTTCACCCATGTTACATACTGATGGGCTTACGCAAGTCATCCACCGCGGAGCAATCAGGCACACTTTATAGTATGTATTCAAGATATCTGGAATGTCGCGAATAAAACTACAGAGGTTGCCTACAGGTCCTGTTACCTGAGTGAAGATTGACTACGACCATCCTTCTTAGAAGAGGCTTATGCACTGACTAACGATTGTATGGCTTTTCAACAAAGTATCGATGCAATCCACCAAATCATAGGTTATACCAAGTTAACTTGCTGTCCTGACTGTAAAGCAGACAGGAAGGATCGATGAGCCATATAGCAACACGGACAGTCATATCATTTTCATGTTTTGAAACATGATTTTGAAGTTCATAGAGATGTACGTAAAATCAAAACTTCACGTCATTAATTGCTCGCATGTAATACAAGCCACAGTAAATGAAATTAATCAACAATCATTGTGTATAAATGCAAGGAAAAACTGTTTAGATGGTGCAGGAAAGTATCATTTCTAGTCCAACTGATTAGTGGATTTTGAAACTAATCATTGGACGTAGTCAAAATCATCAACTTTACAGGTTAACTGCCACTCAGAAATGCAGACCTGTTTCCTACACGATTTGCCTTGTTCCGGCGCACAGATCACTACAGACTTACCAAAAACAACGGTGCGTCAGTGATGGTGCGTCCGGCATAGGCTGAACCGGTGTTCGGTAAGACTTGTTTATTCAGCCATGTATTCATCTGAGCTGCATCCATCGTTATTAACAAAATCGTTATTCATGAGAAGAAGTGCGTAGCAAACAAGCTTGTTTTCAGTGTTTCATCATCAGGCTAAATACAACACATTTATATGGGTTCGACAGGGGCAGTACATCAATAGGGTGAGGGATGGAAGGCATTAATATCAAGTTAGTCAGATTCATCAAATGGTTATTAGTTTAATCTCGTTCGTTTGGTGAACAAGATACTTCTCGTTACCCTTTTACGTTATCTATGACCAATAGGGACGTGGTAGTTAAACGTAACCAACGTGATTCGATGCTCGTCCGCAAAACAACACTGTATGATTTATTTTGTCCTTATCTGCGTTCACTGGATAGATACGGTCGGAACGTAATACGAGACGGCAACATTTGTATTACGAGGTAGGCTGTTATTCGTGATTCCAGTTGTGATGGGAAGACAAATCGGAGAAGCAAACAACCTGAAACAGCGAAGGAAATCGACCCAATTATCGACTATCCTGAATGAACAACACCAGCCAAACAGGCAGACGTGAACATAAGTGCATATAACATTTACATAAAAGCCTGGGTGGGTCATAGGCTGGAATTCGGATTTGAATATATCATCTCAAAACCGGTGGTATAGACACACGAAGTGGACAGTAAAGATGGCACTTTATTGAATGGCTTTTTGATGTACCATGAGATTCGACTGCTAAACAATGAGCGTTACCATGCTGACGACTTAAACAACTCAGTAAGTCCTTCGTAGTCGAAATATGTGAAATTAATTTATACCTGCTTCAACGCAGACTGTGAAAAACATGTGTCTGGATGAGACTACGATGCACAGGCTAGTTAATAATTAACATACACAAATCGAACAAGATGGAGGAAATCTGAAGCTCGGTCTGCGAAAGTGCGATAAAAAGTTGGTTAAATCAATACCGTGTAGATGAATGCGCTGGCCATTTTCAATCGATCAATGATGCGTGATTTCTGACCAATCAATGATGGGGTAGTATGTAGGGCGAAAAAAGTGAGGGTAAGGAGAAATGGATTGACACAGGTCCCGAAACCGCTAGCAGCATTATGTGTTACGCGTAAACTGAAACTCCCTATTCGACAATTCAGGGATAAACCGAATTCATAACATTTTCTCAAAGCACGAATCAATACCGTTTTCTATGGGTTACTGCAGGGTCTAAAGGGAACGGCAGCCACTTCAATATAAACAGTCCATTGATTGCAGACATCTATTATTAGCCAACCCATCCAATTTCGGGGTCAACTAGGAACTGTACGGATTACACTGAGAAAATATTACACCCTCCGCCGGAAACCTACGGGAATAAATAATTTCAGCTTCTAGATTAGTAATTATGACATACAAGCTAAACAGAACGCGTACGCAAGCAGACTATGGGAGGCAACAAACGCCTGCCTTTTTACTGCGGGAGAGTTGAGCTTCATTGAGAGCCACCGTCTTGAATCTCACTTCAACGATAAACAATGGTTCCGGTGATCCAATACAGTGAGAACTGTGATCTTAATGCCGAGTTCTCCGGAAAAGTATAAACACTGTGATTCCGGTTTGCTTATATACCGTTAAGATTATCACTTGTAACAGAAATGTTCAGCTTCTAGCAACCAGACCTTAACCTGGACCACACAGCCGCTACCCACCATGTCGACAATGTTTCCTGGGTGTAAGCAGCTGTCAGATAGGGAGCACACCACTTTCCTTAGCTGTTGCACCTGTTTCTCATACGCTGGCACTTGCTCACATGCTTCGAGGTCGCGGTTCGTTTGATGCAGAGAAGACGAAACTAAGTCGTAGCAACTCTCCAGTGATCACCGGCAACAACTGTCTACATACAACACGTCACGGTGAATTAAGTGAGTGCAAATAGCACGACGATTGTGCCCATTAGACAGACAACTGGATTCGCTTACCCAGAAAAGACGGTTGCACCGTAACGAATGGGATCCCGCCGATTTTCTAGTCAGTCTGAACCAACTGGGCATAATCATCACACTTCTGCAGACCCTGTGCTCCAGTTATCGCGCCTCTAGCTGACCTATTCACCAGAATATCCCATGAAAGAAACCGTGTACCCACCACATCCACGTACCTAAACCGAGTATCCTCTATTCATCTCACTAACACAACGAAACCGCAAGGAATCAACACTTCGCTGTGATATAGTTGGCCGCAATTTAAGGCAAACCCATGAACCACAGTATGATAGGCTAACATCAAAGCCGAACACGAGAATGGACCAATCCTAGATTAGTATACAACGCACCAATCATGCGACGCCAACGGATTGGACAACCAACAAATAGGACGGGCCGCGTGACCGACTTCTTGCAGACTGGGGTTGCAGGCTGAGGCTGTCAAGAAGGCTGTGAGGGCGTAATTTATTTGTATTTCTCAACGAAACAATGTTTTCAACAAGTACACCGAAGCCCATTGCGACTAGCGAGAGGGGTGGACAACAGGGCTTGAAAGCGAATATTAATCGGATGTTATTCAGAATAAGAAAGATCGGAATCTTACACCACAGTAAATAAGGTATAGTGCCAATCGGTTAAAATACAATGGATGCAAGACAGAACTTGCGAAACAGGATACAAAAATAACAATTGACAATGTGTACAGCACCGTCCATAAAAACTAGTTAAATGCAAAGAACCTGTACAAGTGACGGTCGTTTCGTATGTCGAATCATCGATGTGGAGCACACGAGTTACTCGTCATCACCGTCTTCAGGTTCCCCGTCATCTTCGTCTTCTAGTTCCGCTCCATTCTCGTCCCCACCGGCCCCAGGAATTCCATGACAATCAGAACTGGGTTGCTCCGCTATGTCCACCGTAGTAGGGTTGGATAATGTACCCGCAGGTTTTTTCTGTACCGGCACGTAAACACCAGCATGATATTTAGCCATGTCCTGAAAACAAACAGTTTGAAGAGTTAGTCAATAGTCAACGCTTAACAAAAAGTGTTCAGTTATAAGCTAAGAAAAATTACTGCAAAGATTAGGTACCTCTTCATAGCGCTGCTTGTCTTGTTGTGCCAACAATTCGTATTTCGCCTTGTCTTGACACGTCTCCCACATTCGTCCCAGTTCCTTCGCAACATCAGCTACCTTATATTCAGGGTTGTTTTCCTTCACTTTCCCACGATGCTCATCACAGAAGAAGAAAAACGCTGACCAAGCTCGTCTGGGTAGAGTTGGATCTCTTGGAATCTTTCGCTTTTTGCCCTTTTTCATCCCCTCTGGCGGGACGTATTCGCTCATTTCACGATTGAAGCGTTCTTTGTCCAGCGCAGCCAAGTCTTCGAAACGTTTTTTCTCTTTTGACGTCATTAACTACACACGGAAATGGAAGCAGTAGTGACAAAAACGACTTACTTTCCAACGTTCAGCACATTTTTTCGAGAAGTCGCTAAAAACAATCTGCTCACCGGGGTGTTTCTTCTTATGCTCTTCACGAATAACTTGGACGAAGCAAGCATAGGCTGACATCGCTCCTTTCGGCTTATTCTTGTCCTTTGTTCGGCTCATGGCGTTTGAAGTAATGATCAAGTTCTAAATAAATACCATCGTTACCATTAAAAATTCATCGCACAAGTCGAAAACAAGGGCCAACAAACGATTCGCTTACCGTTTACAGTCGGCGGTTTAGCCAAGTCAAACAAGCGCAGCCTAGCTTAGGCCCTATGTCGTCTATAGCGTTAAGCGAGAGACGGCCAGACGCACACGAAACGGCAGGCTCAGGCCTAAGGCAGCGAAGGCAATCAATCTAAGCGTGGGGCAGGCACAGTAGACAGCCAATGAGGGTTGTGGTGTCTGATATTAAATGTTGCCAAATAATTCAAAAAATTGAACAATAAAAAAATGGATACGCTAGAATATCGTCTAATATCAGGAGTAAAACATTTAGTTTTCATGACTGATGAAAGTGAGCTTGTTTTAATCAATGCGGTAAACGGCATAATTGTGAACGTAGTCGCTACGGCGTTTGGTTGGGGGTGTTCTGTTTCTAAATAACGTTTGTGTTGCGGAATGTTAACTCCTCGCGAAGAGATTCAAAAGTTTTTTTACACTCTCAATGAAAGAGTTGGATCAATAATGGAAGTGTTGTCCAATACCCAAAGAAAAGGGAAACATAAATATTTAGTTCTGACAGGTTTATTACTCAACTTTATTAATTTCAATAAGTGACCATAACTAAGCCCAATAGTATCCACTTCTATATAATGAAGAAACAAGATGGAGGGGAATTAAGGAGTATTCCCTTATTCGGATCCGAAAATCTGAAGAAATTGGATTGTCGAGACTCCAAAACGCAACCAACCTACGATATTCAGTTCACAACGGATTACAAGGTACTTTGGAGTGTTTACCGAGTGTTATATTTCATTCCTTTATCCTTCTTAAAAAGTACCAATCCTCTGAAAAGTAGTTGGTAAACTGCTGAAGTAGTAACTGGTAGGTCTTTGGAACATTTAGTGCGAGTCCTCCCTCAAAACGAAGTATTGAAAACATTTTTCAGCGATTCAGCGATTGATACACGGGTTCGAGGCAGAGGCCCAAGGGTCCCGGATCCAGTCAGTTTTTCTTGCTCAGCGTCAAGCGGGCGTCTGTTTACCTGAAAGACAGTCATTGAAAACAGGGTGTAGCACCGCTCTTGGAGATTACATTAGATACCAAAATCAAAGTCAGATTGCTCACATAATAAAGATTTTTGAAAATGAGAGTCAAGTGCCGTTCTAGAACGTTGGCTAGAATCGGAGCTAACAACTTCAGGAGGAAGACTGTTCCAAAGGTTAATAACCCTGTAAGAAAAGAACTGTTGCCTAAGAAAGGTTCGAGGACGAAGCTTAACAAGTTTCTTACTATGTCCTCGCCGGCCGTTGTCATTCGCTACAGTGAAGAACTGATCTACGAGGCCTACTCTAAGGAGAAAGCGTGTGAGAATTAAATCGCCGCGGAGTCGTCGAAATTCAAGTGGGTAAAGTTCAAGAATTTCAAGTCGGGACTCGTACGCGACATTCCCTAAGCCCGCGACTAGTTTGGTAGCCGCGCGCTGGACACGCTCAATAGATAAGATGCCTTTCTTCAGGCCGGTATACACGACCTGATTTGCATACTCGAGGAGCGGTCTTATATAAACCCCGTAATGCGCTTGAAACGCTTTTTTGTCTATGCGGGGAAAGTGCGCTTGATCATCCAAAGAGAGGCAAATCCTTTTTTTTTGCCGCCATCTCGTGGTGATGCGTGAATGATAAGTTAGACGACAACCAGATGCCCAGATCTTTCTTCAGATCGGTTTTCATGATATCTATTGTGCCAAATGCATTATGAATCACGAAGGCATTGCCAAAGGTTCCACGGAATGACATATGTGCGAACTTATTGTCATTTAGTGGGAGGTTTCAGTCGTCCGACTAGCGCTTAATCGCGTCAAGATCAATCTGTAGCACACTGGGATCAGTGGCATTCCAGATTTTTAGGTCATCTGCGTATAAGAGGGCGTTGCTAGAAATATTTTCCCGGAGGTCATTTATGTAGATCAGGAATAAAAGAGGACCAAACACTGACCCTTGGGGAACTCCTGCGGAAATGAGAGAAGGAGATGAAAGGTCTGCCCCGGTTTTAACCCTAAACGTTCTGTTATCAAGGAAGGAGGCAATCTAGCGAAGAACCTCTCCTTGAATACCATAGGCTTCCAGTTTGTGTTTCAGGGGGCCGTGTGGGACACGGTCGAAAGCCTTGGCAAAGTCGAAGAAGATGGCGTCTGAGATGAGGCCATTGTCTTTGGCCTCCGTCAGACTATCCATGAAAATAAGCATATTAGTCACGCATGATCGATTTGGAAGAAAGCCATGCTGGGTAGAGGAGAAAAGACGGTTTGCTAAGAAGTGATTAAGGATGGCACGCTTCAACAAGCGCTGCATTATCTTGCATGGATTGCTGGTAAGACTGTTCGGCCGATAGCTAGTCGGAGAATGCCGGTCGCCCGTTTTAAATATGGGCGTGACCGTTGCCTCTTTCCATGCGCTAGGGATAGATATACTGCTCGTGGTCTTGCGTTTGCTCTTGCCTTTCTCTATCAGGTGTGATCGTGACAGAGTGGCAAACGTGTCATAAC